>BQNB010031793.1:0-53687 GCA_026074375.1 Tanacetum coccineum | reverse complement strand
ATATAACATCTACATATATTAAATGTTGTCCAAAGTTAGCAAAAACTCATATTTGCTATACCATATTTTCCAACATTTATCATTATCTTCACTCAAGTATCATGGGTATTTCATAACATACCCAGACAATCAGATCTACAATTCATTATAGTTCTAGTGATGAAATACATAAATAAAACACTCAATATGAGACGAAAAAGGTATTATTATTATGAGGATTTTTCTAGTTTTTACACTTTGTTCTTGATTATTAGTTAAGGAGAAAAAAGAAAAAAATGAATGGAAACACAAAAAGATATCTTCTCGAGTACCACTTAATGAGAAAAAGAAAAGAAAAAAGACTAAAAAAATGGCGATTTGGTTAATTTAGAAGTAAAGTGCAAGGTTGTCAAGATCGTGGTCCTGATCGTAGGATCGTATCATCCTACAATCCCACATATAAAAAACGAACATGATCGTAGTAGGATCTTAATTTAAGCAGGATCGGTTGAAGATCGTAGGATCGCACGCAACATCATTGGATCGTAAACGATTTGATCTTACTACAAGCCCATGTTTTTTTATCTCAATTCGAGCAGGATCGATGTAGGATCGTAGGATCGCATACAAGATCGTAAGATCATAAACTATCTGATTATACTAAAAGCACATATTTTTTATTTTTATCTCAATTCGAGCGGAAACGTTGCACTTTAAAGATGTTGATTCTGATGATGAGTGGATTATCGAAAATAATGAAGATTTAGCAAACACGTATGTGAATGAGTCGACAACAGATGGTGCTAGTGGAGATGATAATTTTCTTAAACAAACCTTTTCGTCAAAAATTTTAAACATATGATTGTGGTATTGTGCTACTTTCACTTTTTCAGGTGACAATCAACAATCTGGAGAAGATTAAAATACGTTTTCAAAGAAGGAAATGAAGTTTAGGAAGTGACACAATTTGAAATCATAGATTGATGGCATTATTTTGGAATTTTGGTAATTTATTTTAGGTTTCATAAATTGTCTTACGAAAATGACGTATTTCTATCTAAATGTGTTAATTAAATGATTGAAACATGAAGTAAGTGCACATATGTAGTACTCCTATCTCTTTTGTATCCAAATCACCTTTTTAGCAATTGAAACATGAACTAACTTTGTGAAAGTATGTATTGTTGGTTGTTGTATCCCAGATCAGGGTGAAGATAATCAATAGCCTAGCTAATTGCCAAAGTTGGTTACCGGATATCACTTGATGTCGTGTAATCACTTTCCAAAGAAGATTATTTAACCTTATGCCTGAGTATCACAAATACCTCCTTAGGATAAACCAAGTGTTGTTCTTGTTTTAGGCACCGATGAGGTATAGTCTCCCCCGGAGCTTTCGAAGAAGAAATATAGCTTAGATACTCCTGCCAAACTAGCACGGGCTAAAACTAAATAAATACTCTGGAGAAGCTGACCTGTCGAAGGACATGTCAGGTTCGGAGTCACCGATAGAACTACGGAGAAGCTAATATGTCGAAGGACATATTAGGTTCAGAGTTATTAGCTCCGTCCTAATGCAGCGGTGTCTAAGGACAACACGACAAAGGTACAGTCCTTGTGAAGGACCACTGTCCTTGGAATGACATGTAGTTGACGAGTTGTACCAAGAAAGAGCCCCACGGTTATGTCTTGTAGCGAATCCCAAATAGTATAAAGGGAGAGCTCATTTCCCCAGGACGACACACAACACCTACTCCGGACCATACTTTAAATATTCTTTGCATTTAACTCATATCACCATACTTACTCTTACGCTGGAGTTGGTCTTGGATTCGCACCCCGGGGCAAGCTAATGGTGTTCTTTCTTATTTTCAGTTAGGAGACGAGGGACTAAGCTTCGGAGGAACCAAGCTGATCTTGATATTCATTACCGCTGAAGTAACTTTACCAAGCCTAAGTAGCCCACATAAATTTACCTCAACATTTGGCGCCATCCGTGGGACCCGACATCCCAATCTACCTAGAGAAGAAAACCGAAGAAGGCATGGTTGACTCGCAGCCTATGGAGGAGTAATTTCGGGGAGCAGAAACAAGGGATGTAGGAAGGGGAACCCACCGAACCAATCTTACAAACGCAAAAAACCCCTTCCTATTCTCCGTCCTTCATCAAAGAAAACATTGATGTATTAAGAACCATGATCAAAGAACATGACCAACAAGCCAAGATGAAAGCTACGCCAAGAAAACTCACATATGCCGACTCTGACAAAGAAGCTCCGGTCAGGTCACTAGTGATGTGTTGTAGTGTAGGGTTGTTTTTTATATGATTCAAGTTTTAAATTTATACTTTTTTGACAGACTTTTATTCTCTTTTTTTTAACTTTCTTTTTTCCCTATCTTTTTTTTTTTTTCTTTTCTTTATTTTGCTTTTTTTTTCTTTTCTTTTCTATTTTTATTCCTTCCTATTTTTTTCTTTAACCAAAAAAATAACACTTTAACGGGCATTGTACCCGATCGGTAGTAGTTTTGTGGTAAGTAGGGTGTCGATCACTGAGAGCGAGGTTAATCTATCAATTTAATTAATATCTTGGTTATTAATCTATGATTATTCTATTCTATACTATGTTAAACCTATTGTCAGTCTAATCCTAATTCTATGGAAAAGGGGGGTTTTCAGCCTGAGAGACTGGCACGGTTTGTTTGGTGACTACAATCAATTCAAGACACTGTTACCCACGTAAGCTAATAGCAAAAAGATAAAAGAGCGGTCGAACCTTATATAAGAAAACTGTATTAACCATTATTAATCCGATTAGAACGTTGGTTTGTTTATTTAGTGCAATGATTTCTTCTCTCGAGGTGGCATATCATTCTTAAGACTTAGGCGTTACATATCCTAGACCTAGACACGTTATGTTGTCACAATTAAAGCATCCGCATAAAGCATCTTTATTTGCTGATTATAATCTATCTTAGGGATTAAAGCAATGGTGATCTTGTTAAAACCTAGCTCATAGAGACTTTACCCACTTACCGCTTAATGCAATCTTATACACTTGTACGTCAACTTTGGTCCATCTATTCCAGTGGTTTTAGAACGTTTATTTGTTGAATTATTCTAGGTCACCTGCTAGTCAAACACGATCAATTAACCATTGGACAATATCCAATTAAACTAGTTAAGCCGAAGAGTATCTTAGATACATATCTTAGAAGGAAATATCTGTGTAACATATTATTCTAGGTGTTTAAATTACTATATGAGAGCTTCACGGACTCTAGGATCTGCTTGGTCCACTTAGCTAGATCAGTTGAATGATCAGTCGCATACAAAATGTGCGTAAAACAAGTATAATTGATAAACATAAACAAGCATACAACGATAAATCAAAAATCTATATAAAACAAATACCAAACATTCAGATCTATATAATAATAGCTATACCCAAAGGTATTAGCCTTTCATATCATCATAATAAATATAAGAGTAATTAAATTTAGCCAAGGTAACTATCCGAGTTATGAATGATACCAAAAACTGACGATTACTAAAGTATATGGAATTACACAATGTCTCCTATGGAATTGAATATGTTGCTCGACCTCTTCTGCTCTTTTTCTCCTCTGAAAATCGACTTTTGTGGTTTAGGTATCGAGAATATGATTTAGCACACTTAAAACTCGTTTTTGAGTTTTCTATTTATAATGTCTGGAAGTCGGTTCAATACGGAGTAATCCAATGGGTTGGATACGGCGTATTAGGGATTCTTGAGTAGGGGACACGTTTGATATTCTTCCAGAAATATTATTTTGATCTCCATATCTTGAATACGGCGTATTGGTCCTCTGGATACGACGTATGATCTTTAAATCTTATGTGGTCTTTGTGAGTGCAGGCACATGATCACGCATATCTTCTTGATTGGATACGGGCGTATTGGTTCTTTTGAATAGTAATCTTCAAAATATCCTTTATTTAAGCTTCATTAATGCGCGACTTTTGCTATGTTTCACCAATTACTCCATAAATTAATGAAATTCTCAAATTAAACGATTAAGTAACATTCTTTGCAATAACATTACAAATGGGTTATTATTCGTGGGAATAAACGGGATGCCTATAAAATAGACGTTATTTGATGTCATAAAATTACCCCCCCTTGAATCATACTTGTCCTCAAGTTCCTTTAGAAGTTTACAAAAAATGTATCCCAAAGGATATTTTCTGTTAAAGCATTTATTCGATATATTTACAAGTACACAACCAAACACCTCACAAAATAGGAAGATGAAAACACTCAATCACTAACTATCTATATTTGGTAAAATGTATACTAATTCGCTCAATTGCTCGGTCGTGACGAGAATTATAATCTTAGCTTAGCAAGGATACACTTTTCCACCACTAAAGCTAAGGAGTAACAAGTTTATAAAGGTAAATATGGGTTTTTGTATGGAAAGACGTACGGTTTGATCATTCTACAATCTTTCACCAGAATGATATAGGGTAGGAACCTTCTAACTTTCACCAAAAGTCGTAAACCAACATGGTACAAGACATGCATATATGGCCGGAACGCCGGAATAGACATGCATGTTCGTATGGATCCTCATTCGCATAAAACCATAGGTTAATCCTTAAGTGAGAGGGGATAGTAATTATGTTAAATAAAAATCAAGAAACAAATAGATTAAGGCTTAAAGTACAAGTTGCTAGACACTTATTTTCCCGACCGTTATTATGACAAAGACACAACTATTTACAACGTCTTGATCATAGATCAAAAATAACAACCTTAGTTGGCGTTCCCATAACGGTTAACTCCCCAATCATCCCAAAAATTTACATACTCTACAAGGTAAGTGGCGATATCTTCCACTTTGTATAATACTTTACATCGTTGATCTTTGTTGACGTATGAACGAATAATCAATCCTTCGTATAATTCCTTTGGTAATGCTCTTTCGCGAAACAATTATCTTCAAACTTTCTTTTTTTCTTTTTTTTTACTAACTAAACTTCAAATCTCGGAGTTAGGAGGGGGTGGGGTTGTGATGTTTAGTTTCACCATCTTCACGATGCATTATAATTATGTAAATTCTTCGGTAATTTCTTCATTCTTCGATTCACATTCATTGTGAATGTAGTAAAATCACATGAGCTTTGGGATTACTGATACATTTGCCCATTTGCAATGTGCAAATTTCCAACCGAACCAAAGATAGAAAATGACAAAAGACTTGAGAAAATTACAGACTCTACACTTTAAGAAACTAGCAACTGTAAATTAACTTATCTAACAGGGTAAGGTTAAGGTGTAAGGTTGTAACGAAATAAATAATTGGTGTAATTCCTAAAGGGTTGCTCATACGGGTTGTTCTAGGGATCATTACTCTCAAAAAATGAGAGTGGAAGGGTTTAACAGGAGGTTAAGTAACCGGTGTAGTTAGTTAATAAACAACATGTTAGGCGATGGATTGTATCATAAGATTTACCTATTTAAAACTTGTTACTCCAATTAAATCCTATACTCATTATTGTTGTCTCGAATTGATATACCAAGTCAAGTTCTAAGGTCACAGCATACTGGCACACTCATATTTTATGGTATTTGGGTAAACATTGGAAACGGGAAAGGTTAAATCATCACACTATCTTCAAGGGTTATTTGTTGTGCGGGGTATTATAAATGTAATTTCACAAAAGTAGCTTGATATTTTTTAAATTGTAGCATATTTAAGCCTTTTATTGTGGAAAATTTAGGACAAGTAACATTCTAACTTCATCCCACACACTTGAATTATACAACGTCCTCGTTGTTTATGTAAAACTTTAGATTAAGGGAATTTAAAAAGAATTAGAGAGAAAGTCCCTGATATTTGTTGTTGATTCTCTAATTTGCGTTTATGAGCAAGATCGTGTGTTGAACAGACGTCTTGATCGGTTTCAAGACTCCAACACGTCAAAATTTCTAGATTTGTATATTTCTCCACAATTATTTCATCGATATTTCATTCACGAGGTCATGTGTAAAATATAGGAAAAACAAGCGCAATTCTATCTCCGTGTATTCGTTTGGTTAAACTCGAAATAAATACCTAAAACTATACAGGAAGTTGATACGCCGTATTCATTCCCCAGGATACGTCGTATTGATACATGTATACGTTGTATTCATTTAATGAATACGTCGTATAGACCGTGCTAAAAATAAAGACTGGATAACGTCAGATAGTCAATTACGCCCGTAATCCATGGTTTGGATACGCCGTATAGACAGTCTGGGAAGACATAATCGATAAAAATTGAAAATACATTTTGGGTTGTCTCTCAGGAAGCACTTTTGTTTACAGCTAAGTCTTGTAAGGATCATTTATCTATTTAGTTGATGTTATTTGTGGTGTCAGGTGGCCTCGGAAGAAAACAGCCGACACCATAATGGTGGTGTGGTGTGAGATCTTGAGAGAGAGTGAGGGTGGAAGTAAATGAAAATATTTATTAGAAGAGAAAGAAGGAAAAAACTATACCACTTAGCCACACCCCTCATGGAGAGTCATGAGGGGTATTTATAGGCTTATCACATCCTATCTATTACAACTTAACATGAATAGTCCCTGCGTTATACGCTTTCTAGATAGCTAGTCCAATTCATGTGTAAGACGTCAGCTTTACAAAATAGCGAAGCTAACAAACTCCCTCCAAGATGGCGTCACACGTAAATTGGTTACAACGTTTCCTACAAGAAAAACAAAGCAATTACAATGGTCCTTGTAGTCCGGAAGTCCTTAAGGTTGACTTTGTAGACCCGTGTCTTCATAAATTCCTCAGCTGACATTCTTTACTTGCAGATGAACACGTTGTAATGATGTGGTTGGGTTATTACTCCCTCCCAACTAGTAAGCCCTTTGAGAAAGTAAAAAGAAGATTCTTTTTGTTCTTTTCTGGTTTTCTGAAGAATTAGGAGTCGAAGTAGAAAAGTGGATGTAGAAGTAGAGAAGTAGATAGAACGTAGATAAGAAGTAGAAGCTGCCTCCCAAACTGACAACCCTCTGCTGAAGAAGTGTCTTCTGAATCCTTATGGCTTTAATCTTCTCACATGCAACAGAAAGAAAGAAAATGTAGAGTAGACTTCACACTGTAACTTCTTCACTGTTATTTCTTCGGGAAGCATCAACATAATCAACTCACTTTGGGATACATCGCAGTTGTCAAGATAACACAATAAGTCCCATTGTACACATTTCTCCCTCCAAGATGATGACCATCTTTTGGAATCATCATATACATGTGTACATCCCATAACTGTATCAACTCAGTAGCATCATAAATTCGTAATTGCCTAAGCAATACTCCGTGAGAAGATGTTGATAGTTACTCTTTTTACTGATCCCCCTGATCAATCACCAACCAAATCCTTTTATCAATTCAACTGTTTAGTAATGTCCACTAATGGGAGGGAAACTCCGATATAACGATCCGAGAAATGAAGCAAATTTCCCAGACTTGTGACTTAATCTTGTACTATCCGTGTGACAAAGAACGGTGTACCCAATAAGTACTTGAACCTCTTGAAATATCCTCAACAGCGTGAGACACTAAGTACTACAATGTAACTCCTTAAAGTGATAGCTACTTTGTGGGTATAGAGAGAAAGAATCACAAAAAGTAACTAGATGTCCAAGTCTTCATCACGCTCCGTGTATGTCCGAACAAGTCATCTTCATTGAGGAGGTAGAAAGAACCAAAGGGACAAAAATAAAGTACCGCCTTCATAAATACTACTTCAAACCCAAATAAGTAATATCGTACAAAAATCCCATAGTCATTTTGACATTAAATACCAAATACTAGCCTTTGTCGTGAAAGCGAGTCTTGATAAGGATTATACCTCGTATGATTTTATTAAGTCCTTGTCCAACCAAAAATCCAATAATTAACCAAAATTTAATTTAAACAACATTATACCAATTTGAATCCTTCCATGCGTCATTTGATAACAAATCACGACCCACCAGCCCATTATTTATACACCTTATCTTCAAACTAAAGCCCAAATCCACAAAAAAATGATGAACCCTACATAACATATCCTAATTTTTGGGTATATGAACAAGGCCCAAGTCCAATTAGATATAATCCTAACTTAAAGGACTATAAGAGACCTCTAACCTTAATATTTCTCATATTAACACAATCCCCCCCTAATCTTACCTTATCTCTCCAACAACACAAGACACAGATCTGCTCCAAATTTATCTGTCCTCAACACCAAACGAAGACCCATTTACCTTTCAATCATCTTGAATTTCACATTACAAACAAGTATGATCCTTTCATGCATCATACGAATCAAAACCATGGATTATCATTTCTTGTATTCTAATGGAAAAGAAAAAACACGAGTAAACACATACCACTTATGTTGTTCGTTTCATATCACTCAGCTAAGAACATGTATGAACAGGAGCAAACAAACGAATCCCCCTTTCTTATCAGTTGACATATATGGCTTTAAGATCTTGTTAACAAGGTCTCAGGTAGGTTCTTGTATTTGTTTTGATTCGTTTTAGTTGTGTCTCAATCGAAATAGAAAATCGAATATAACCAACTTGTTATAATTCATTTTCTAGTTTCGAATAAAAAAGGGTTTTGCCCTACACATATCGATGATGATATTTTATTTCACTTGAGTGATCTCAAAGTCTGAAACCCCAAACAACTTAGTTTGTCACGAAAGAAATATTCTGAGATTGTATGGATTTGGTTTGAGTCATCAGGTGTGAAGAGGTTGATTTGAGATAATGTGTGACGAAGGGCTTAGGATTAGATTATGGATTTGATTGTGTGAAAATTGTGACGATGGGATTGAGATTCATGTTGGATTTGTTGAAGTTTGTGATTTGATGTTATACAGAGTCTTTCTTTATTCTTTCCTTTTGGTTAACCTTTGACTCACTTTGCATTGACTTGTGGGTTGACTGGGTCAACTCGGTAAGTACCGAGTTGACTCGGTATTGGTATAAATAGCCTTAATAAACAGAGGTATAAATCGCCTAGGCAAGCAGTGTATAAATCGCCTGGCACACAAGCAGTGTATAAATCACCTAGGCAAACTGTATAGATCGCCCTCAAGATTTGGTATAGATCGCCTGACCAAACCTTGGTATAAATCGCCCCATGTTCAAGACATGTATAAATCGCCCGGTACAAGACAAAATGTACTTGTACTTTTACCAAAAAAATGGATCTGTGTTTTTATTTTGTACTTTTTCAGAATTTCCATTTTTCTTATCTCCTTTTTCAACCACCAAAAGAATAGGATAAGCCCAGAAAAAGTTGTTTTGAATCAGCAAATTTAAGACCACAATAAGCCACAAAGACGAACAAGTACACCAGGCTTATTTATAAGCTGTTACCCCACACGAATAAGCTCGAAATAAGCCCAGAAAATAAGATAGGAAAAAAAACATATATGACAGATTTGACTGTCTAAGATGACAACTTTGACTAGGAAACATTACATATTCAGATATGATTTTAAGACACAGAAAAAAAGGCTTTTGGACTGTTTGGACTATGGACACCAAAAAAACATACGAAACAGATTTATTTGACTATTAGGACATCATACGAGACAAATTTAACCAAAAAAACACCAAAAAAATCAACTTAATATCCTGTAGCTCTGGTACTAATTATAAGGATCATTTATCTATTTAGTTGATGTTATTTGTGGTGTCGGGTGGCCAGCCGGAAAATAAGCCGACCACCATCATGGTGGTTGTGGTGGTGAGATCTAGAGAGAGAGAGAGGATGGAAAGTAAATGAAATGTTTTATTAGAAAAAGAAAGAAGGAAAACAATACACACTTAGCCACACCCCTTATGGAGAGTCATGAGGGGTATTTATAGGCTTATCACATCCTATCTATTACAACTTAACATTAATAGTCCCTGCATTATACGCTTTCTAGATAGCTAGTCCAATTCACGTGTAAGACGTCAGCTTTACAAAATAGCGAAGCTAACAAGTCTTTAAGTTAGACTTTTCTTTAGCTTCTCTTTTTACTCCAACTCATGCACGCTAATATGCCCGCGTGTGAGCCATTATTCTATTGACGGAACTCGGATAAATTCGGGTACTAGATTCAAAACTTCTTTGTAGAACCCCTTAAGCTTTTTGTATGCATGCGAGATTACGTTTATCTTATCTTTCTCACTTACCTTCAGTAACGGTGGTATCTTGTTGCATTGTTCATTAGTGTGGTGTTTAAACTTTGGATGTGATCGCACCATTTGGTAAGTTACTTCATTATCACCATTGTAAAGGGTAATAATCCCTTCAAACCATTTTGTTTTAATCCCAACTTCTCTCAAGAATGGTTCGCCAAAAATAATATCGCCCATTTCATTATCACGATAAGCATCCATATCCTCCAAAACTGCAAAGTCAGTCATAACAAAAAAAGTTCCAACAAAGATAGGCACATTCATTAAGGCTCCTACAACATTATTCCCTTTGTACACCATCTTATTTTTCATTATTAAAATTATGATCCCCATTTTCCCTTTGCAATCATGTTGACATACAATAATGGGAAAAAATTAGCGTGAGTAAATTCAAATCCTATCATGCATGAAAACTTTAAGTTGTGAGCACAATCTATATGGATCTTCTTATCATCATCACAATAACTAGGGTAATCATCAATTCCAGTATCAAGATTTTCATCCCTAGTTCTAAATTCCTCAATTACCTCACCTTCCTCAATGGTGGGCATTAAATCATCTCCTTGATTTCTTCTAAGCTCAAATGGTTCATTTAGATCATTTAATTCAATGTAATCTTCTGAGAAAGGGTCTAATGATCTATTTAACACCAAAGTCTCTCCCATAAGCCTAGCTTCTAAATCAAGCTCCATTCTTTCTCTCAAACTTAGCATATAGACCCTCTTAATTATACTACTAGCAGGTTTAACACTTTTGAAAATAATCTTTTCTTCCCCAACCCTCAAAGTAATCTTTCTTTTGTAAACATCAATCTTAGCATGGGCGGTAGACAAAAATGGTCTTCCGAGGATCAAGGGTACTTTGACATCCTCAGGCATATCAAGAATTATAAAGTCTATTGGGAAAGTAAATTTACCAATTCCTACTAGTACTCGTTTTCAGACTTTCCTTTGGATATTTCACAGTCCTATCTGCCGATTCCACTGTCAACCTAGTGTGAGCAAATTCGCCTAATCCTAAGTTAAGGTAGGTCGAGAGAGGCATAATACTAACTCTAGCTCCTAAGTCAACAAGGGCGTTGTCAAAACAGAAATCATTAATAAAGCAAGGTAAAGTGAAACTTCCTGGGTCTTTCTCCTTTCAGGGTATGGTGTTGTTGATATGTGAAGCTCCATAAGCTTCCATGAATTTTGGTCCATAATTCCCCTCTTCTTCACAGTAATGATTATCCAAACGACTTGGAAAAGGAACCGTCGTTTGTCTCGACTTGTATAACAATGTACTGTTCTGTCTAGTGGATACGGCGTATTGGTTTGATCTAATACGGCGTATCGAGTTTGAATTAACTTCAATAGTGGTTGAAATCGACTTAACCTGGTATCTCGGGTTTGTTTTAGTTGAGCTTGGTAGGCTTCCAAATCCTCTCTCCTGTAGTACCTTGCTCATTTTCCCGATTTGTATTTCTAAAGTTTTGATCGATGCTCCTTGGTTCCTTATTGCAGCATCTGTCGAAGCTCGGATTTCTTTGATCAAGTTAGAGTTTTCTTCGTGTCTTTTTGCTGATTCACTCATGAATTTGCTCAGGGTATCTTCCATAGATTGCCTTCGTTCTTGGAACGAAGGATTGGCGTTGTTCCTTTGATAGTACCCTGGAGCAGTTGCTCTATATCCCCCACCTTGAAAAGGTCCACCAAATTACGTGTAGTAAGCTTCTTCTAGGGCATTCCCTTCTTCTTTTTGTGGGCAATCCTTGGTGTAATGGGGTCCTTTGCATTGCTCACATCCAACCTGAGCAGCATAAACTTTTTCATTCACTTTCTTGATCTCTCTTCCTCTTGATGTTCCATTGTGCCATTTTTGAGAGTATTCAGCCATTTCTTGGATGGCTGTTTTGGCATCTGCAGCAGTTTTAGTCGGAACGGCACCTCTTGAGTCAAGAATCTGTCGTGTTGGAACATCCAAACCATTGTAGAACAAAATCACCTCCTGCATCTCAGTCAAATAGTGTTGAGGACACTTCATCAAGAGTTCCTTAAAGCGCTCCCATGCTTGATAAAGGGTTTCATCTGGCTCTTGCTGAAAGTTGTTGATTTCCTCCATTTTCTTCGCAGTTCGACCAGGTGGGCAGTATTTGTTCAAAAACTTAGTTTTAAAGATTCTTCATAAAGTATTGATTGAACATCAGTTGGTCGTTTCTTAAGCCAATGGCTTGCGGCTTCCAGTTAAGGATATTATGGAAGACTCGGAGATTAGTTGATCCACAAGTGATGTTAGGGAACATGGAAGGGAATAAGTCAAGTCTTTTGAGAACTTTCTCAATGTGTTCATTAGCATCTTCATTATCCGAACCACTAAATGTGTTTTCTCGAGGCTCCATAAGAAATTGTCCTTTTAGTTCAAAATGATCGTTGTTAT
The DNA here is from genome assembly GCA_026074375.1 of Tanacetum coccineum. NCBI lineage: Eukaryota > Viridiplantae > Streptophyta > Magnoliopsida > Asterales > Asteraceae > Tanacetum > Tanacetum coccineum. The sequence continues at coordinate 41,066 of BQNB010031793.1, read as the reverse complement.
CAATTTTAGGCCTAGCGACTCCTGATCCATAGTCTGTTAGAGTCTTGCTCATGTATTGCTCCATTGTTTCCGCCATTGCTTCTTCTTCCTCTGAGTATTCTTTGTCAGAAAGTAGATTGAAATATGAAGATCTTAATTCGTCAAGGCTAAGTGACTTGAAGTGTTTCTTTGAAGAGCGAAATTCTCGTTCAGGATCTTTGTAGGGTGTGTATAGTTTATTCGTTGAACTCCTTGTCACGCACTACCTGAAACAAAGGATAAACAATCAGTAGGATTTGTTCCGAATGAATTTAGAAAAAAATTTGCACGAAAATCAATTATCTTAGTTTTTGTTCCAGATGATCGATACCCCGTATCCAATGGAAGTGGATACGCCGTATTAATCTGTTGAGATGAATGCGTTGTATTGGACAGAGAACAAGATACGCCGTATTCAGTGGGATAGGATACGCTGTATTCAATGTCGGGACCAAGAACAGGTGTATTCAAGAAAAAACATATTAAATATGCAAACAATTAAACCCACAAATATACAAGCAAAAATTATATACAACATAAAAATATACAGAATATACAAAAATATTTACACTTAATCTAAGGGTTAAGAATCTAATCTAATGTTAAAAACCAAAATATCAAAATAAAAATCAAGATTAATTTTCACTCCCCGGCAACGGCGCCAAAAACTTGATGTGTTGTAGTGTAGGGTTGTTTTTTATATGATTCAAGTTTTAAATTTATATTTTGCCGACTCAACCAAAAACAACACTTTAACGGGCAGTGTACCCGATCGGTAGTAGTTTTATGGTAAGTAGGGTGTCGATCACTGAGAGCGAGGTTAAATCTATCAATTTAATTAATATCTTGGTTATCTAATCTATGTTAATTCTATTCTAATCCTATGTTAAACCTATGTCAGTCTAAATCCTAATTCTAATGGAAAAGGGGGGGTTTTCAGCCTGAGAGACTGGCATGGTTTGGTTGGTGACTACAATCAATTCAAGAAACTGTTACCCACGTAAGCCAATTACCAAAAGATAAAAGAGCGGTCGAACCTTATATAAGAAAACTGTATTAACCATTATTAATCCGATTAGAACGTTGGTTTGTTTATTTAGTGCAATGATTTCTTCTCTCGAGGTGGCATATCATTCTTAAGACTTAGGCGTTACATCATCCTAAGACCTAGACACATTAATTATGTCACAATTAAAGCATCCGCATAAAGCATCCTTATTTGCTGATTATAATCTATCTTAGGGATTAAAGCAATGGTGATCTTGTTAAACCCTAGCTCATAGAGACTTTACCCACTTACCGCTTAATGGCAATCTATACACTAGTAGTCCACTTGTCCAACTATCCAATGGAATCAGAACGTTATTTGTTGAATTATCTAGGTCACCTGCTAGTCAACACGATCAATAAACCATTGGCAATATCCAATTAACTAGTTAAGCCTGAAGCGTATCCTAGACACAGACTTAGAAGGACAATATTTGTGTAACTATTATTCTAGGTGTATAAATTACTATATGGAGAGCTATCCCGGACTCTAGATCCGCTTGGTCCACTTAGCTAGATCCAGTTGAATGATAGGTCGCATACAAAAGCGCGTAAACAAGTATAAATTGATAAACATAAACAAGCAAACAACGATAAATCAAGAAATCGATATAAACAAATACCAAACATTCAGATCTTCATAATAATGGCTAATACCCGAAGGTATTAGCCTTCATTGTCAATAATAAATAAAGAGTAATAATTTAGCCAAGGTAAACTAACTGAGTTAACGAATGATACCAAAAACTAAACGATTACTAAAGTATATGGAATTACACGATGTCTCCTATGGAATTGAATACGTTGCTCGACCTCTTCTGCTCTTTTTCTCCTCTGAAAATCGACTTTTGTGGTTTAGGTATCGAGAATATGATTTAGCACACTTAAAACTCATTTTTGAGTTTTCTATTTATAATGTCTGGAAGTCGGTTCAATACGGCATATCCAATGGGTTGGATACGGCGTATTAGGGATTTCTTGGAGTAGGGACCACGTTTGATATCTTCCAGAATATTATATTGATTCCATATCTTGAATACGGCGTATTGAGTCCTCTGGATACGGCGTATTAATCTTTAATCTCCTGTGGTCTTTGGTGAGTGCAGTCACGAAAACGCGTACTTGATGGATACGGCGTATTGGTCTTCAGAATAGTAATCTTCAAAATATCTTCATTTAAGCTCCAGAATGCGCGCCTTTTGCTATGTTTCACCAATTACTCCATAATTACTGCAATTCTCAAATATAAACGATTAAGTAACAATTCTTTGCAATAACTATACAAAATGGGTTAATATCATGGGATAAATGATGCTATAAAATAGACGTTATTTGATGTCATCAAATATCCCCCCACTTGAATCCTACTTGTCCTCAAGTAGCCTTTAGAAGTTTACAAAAATGTATCCCTAAGGATATTTTCCGTTAAAGCATTTATTCGATCTATTACAAGTACACAACCAAACACCTCACGAAATAGGAAGATGAAAACACTCAAATCACTCAACTAATCTATGTGGTAACATGTAACTAATTCGCTCAATTGCTCGGTCGTGACGAGTATTCTATCATAAGCTTGGCAAGGATACACATCTCCACCACTAAAGCCAAGGAGTAACAAGTTTATAAAGGTAAATATGGGTTTTTGTATGGAAAGGCGTACGGTTTGATCATTCTACAATCTTTCACCAGAAGTACCACTCCAACAAGGCAGCTGAAGCACACATACACACCCGGAACGCCAGGATAGACATGAGTGTTCGATCACATCCCCATTCGAATTTAACCAACGGTTAGGATGAAGAATGATATAGGGTAGGAACCTTCTAACTTTCACCAAAAGTCGTAAACCAACAAGGTACAAGACATGCGTACATGGCCGGAACGCCAGAATCGACATGCATGTTCGTATGGATCCTCATTCGCATAAAACCATAGGTTAATCATTAAGTGAGAGGGAAGTAAATTGTTGTTAAATAAAAATCAAGAAACAAATAGATTAAGGCTTAAAGTACAAGTTGCTAGACACTTATTTTCCCGACCGTTATTATGACAAAGACACAACTATTTACAACGTCTTGATCATAGATCAAAAACAACAACCTAAGTTGGCGTTCCCATAACGGTCAACTCCCCAATCATCCCAAAAATTTACATACTCTACAAGGTAAGTGGCGATATCTTCCACTTTGTACAATACTCTACATCGTTGATCTTTGTCGACGTATCAACGAATAATCGATCCTTCGTATAATTCCTTCGGTAATGCTCTTTCGCGAAACGATTATCTTCAAACTTTCTTTTTTTCTTTTTTTCATTTTTTTACTAACTAAACTTCAAATCTCGGTGTAGTTTCACCATCTTCACGATCATAATAATTCTGGATAATTCCTTCGGTAATTTCTTCATTCTTCGGATTCACCATTAATTGTGAATGTAGTAAAATCACATGAGCTTTGACTACTAGTATACATTCCCATTTGCAATGTGCAAATTTCCAACCGCACCAAAGATAGAAAATGACACAAGACTTGAGAAATACAGACTTTACACTTTAAGCAACTAGCAACTGTAAATTAAACTTAATCTAACAGGGTAGGTTAAGGTGTAAGGGTGTAACGAAATAAATAATTGGTGTAAATTCCTAAAGGATTGGCTCTACGGGTTGTTCTAGTGGATCATCACTCTAAAGATGAGAGTGGAAGGGTTTAAACTAGAGGTTAACTAACCGGTGTAGTTAGTTAATAAACAACATGTATAGGCGATTTGGTTGTAATCCTAAGATTTACCAATTTAAACAAGTTACTCCAATTAAATCCATAATACTCATTATTGTGGTCTCGAATAGATATACCAAGCCAAGTTCTAAAGTCTACAACATCACTGGCACACTCATATTTTGTGGAATTTGGGTAAACATTTGGAAACGGAAAGGTTAAATCCTCACAATATCTATCAAGGGTTATTGTGTGCGGGTTATGTAACATGTAATTTCACAAAAGTATGCTTGAAAAAATTTTAAATTTGAGCATAATTTAAGCATTTTAATGTGAAAAATAGGACAAGTAAACATTCTAATTCCACCCCCACTTGAATTATACAACGTCCTCATTGTATATATAAAACATTAAATACGTGAATTTTAAAAAGAATTAGAATGAGAAACGCCTCAGATATTTGCTCGGTAGATTCTCCAAGTTGCGTTTATGAGCAAGATTGTGTTGAACAACCGCCTTGAAGTTTCAAGACTCCAACACTTCAAGATTTCCAAAAATATAAATTCTCCACCAATATTCGTCGATATTTCTTTCTCGAGGTCCTGTCGAAAATATAGGAAGAACATGTGTATTTCTATCTTGGTACCTACGGTTAATTTAAACTAAACTAAATAAAATAAGTACGGGTCAGTCTGGTGGATATGGCGTATCAGGTTAGTGAATACGTAGTATTCAAAATCTGACAATAATATTTTTAAAGTGCAATAAAGATAACGTCCAGACGATCAATACGCCATATGGTATGGAGCGGATACGCCGTATTGATGTCTGGAAAGACAGACTCGATAACAAAATTAAATAACATTTCGGGTTGTCTCCCGGGAAAAACTTTTGTTTACAGCGAAGTCTTTAAGTTAGACTTTACTTCAGCTTCTCTTCATTATTTGGTGCGCGTCACCTTTCATTCTTCGTCCATAATCCAAAAGATTTCTTGGTAAGCTCGACATGCCTCTTTTTTTGTAATAGTAAGATCGTCGTATTCATCTTCTTTTACAGCAACATACTCTTCATCATCATTGAACGAATATTTGATCATCATATATCTCCTTATATTTCATACTGGTAGCTCATGAATTTCACATAATTCTTTACTCTTATTATGTTCATGATTTATCTCATATGCATCATCGTAGTTTGTATAAGTATTCTATCTTCTCTTTTGTTCGTAACATGACTCATCATCATCTTCTTTGATAAATCTAATGGTTACAATTTAAATGGATTTTTGTTAATGGATCTTTTGTTATGTTTAGATAAATCTAAACAACTAGATTAGAAACCTTGTGGTGTATATATAAAGATTATGCAGAATTAACCTTTATATATTCAGAAGAAACAATCAAACAATGAACACAGAACTTTCACTTATATTGAACAAATCACAAAACAACTATATGTTTTGCCTAACAACTAATCTATGAATAACGGTCTGCTTCTATTATCTATTAATGATATCTGTCTAACTATGTCGTAAGGGTTCCTTTTATACACCAAGGAAAAACCCTAATGGGCTTACAAAACGCGTTAACAGATCATGCATATCTATTCCTAATATAACTCATGCATATCTCATAAGCAGTACTAACTATATAACTAACAGTACTAACTATATGCTGACAGTACTAACATTGTACTACGCGTTAACAGATCATGCATATCTATTCCTAATATAACTCATGCATATCTCATAAGCAGTACTAACTATATAACTAACAGTACTAAGTTCTTTAACTAACGGTACTAAGTTCTTCAGCAGCATATCTTGTAGAAGCTCTTTAATTCCCAACAATCCTCCCCTAAACTTATGATTTACCTTCAAATCTTAAGTTTCTTGAATTAAACCTTTTTGATTTTGAGAGGATTCTTTCAAACACTTTAGCTTCCTATCTTCATATTCTTCAGCTGAAAAATCACACTAAACCTGTTCTGCAATCTGAGATTTGATAAACTTTATAAGCTCAGATGCCATATTACTTTCTTCTTCTGCTTCAATCTTTAAGTTGATCATCTTCTTCAAGATTTCCTTCTTCAGTGGATACTTCTTGTCTACTAGCATGTTAATCTGAATTGAAGTACCATCTAAGAATAAAGAATGAACACCACTGTATTCATGTAGTTTCCACCTCAGCAACTCCCAATGGTGTTGGTTCAACCATATGTCATCTTCTTCATTTGGATCAAACATCATTTTCAGATCTCCCCATAAATCTAAATCATGACCTTCAAGTGAACGATGTTTATATCTTTCTTGAACCAAACTGTAGAGTTGAAATAAATCTTGTCTGTCAAGTCTTCTTAACAATGCTTGAAAATCTCCATGAAAACTTGAAGTTCCATCAGCTTTTGTAATCTTGCAAACTTCAGAATCTTTTGCTTCTGTCATACCCAGCAAGATATATTCCCAATTTACAATATTATGTTTGTTACAAGACTCCAAAGTTGTCATTTTGATGAATGAAAAGTTTTGAGCTTAACAATGAAATCTTATAAGCAGAAATATCTCAACGGCTCTTTTGTTATGGCTCAAACAGTACTAACGGTCACTTAGCAGTACTAAGTTTGAACTAGCAGTACTAACTGATTAGTTTAGTACTGGCAGTTGTAATTTTGAGCAATAGAACTGTTTAACACCAAGAATATCATGAAGTTTGTCATACTCCTCTAATGAATCATCTTTCTACTATCCTCCCCTGTTTGACAGAATCTTCTGAAATCAAATACTCTCTTGTTGTAGAACTTGAGCTTGTTTTCCTATCTTCTGACTTTCTTTATCAAACAGTGTTAGAGTCTGAGTATGAGTCTTCTTAAAAACATCTTCCAAAATAGTGACATTCTCAATCAATTTGGTACATAAATTCATCAATTCTATAAGTTACAGACTGTCCTCTCCTCTTTCAAGAGTATAACTTCTTGAGAGATGTGGATCATTGAACTTATAGTTTTTGGCAAACTACCAGCCATAAACGGATTTGATGATTCTTTACCAGTTGCCGTTTGCCCTGGAATAGTCAATGCTTTATTGCAAAACATGGTGCATTGATAACCATATAGTTTTTAGCAAACTATCAGCTATCAACAGATTTGAGTAGTCTTTACCAAGAACTGTTTGATCCTGGACTAGCCAACTCTTCACCATGAAGTAAGGTGAGTTGAGAACCCTACAATTTTTGGTAAATTGTCAACCAAGAACGGATTTGAAAAGTCTTTACCATAAACCGTTTGCTTATGGACTAGCCAATTCTTATGCCTGTTAAGCATGGTGAATTGATGACCATTTGTTGTGTGGTTGCAATACCAACACTAAAAGACCATCCATTCTGTCATCAAATCCTCCCCTCAAATCCAACTATGATTCTTTGTAGAACCTGCAAATGTTAGTCTAAAACATAGAAAATGTAATAACAGTACTAACATAGCATCATCAAGTATAAGAGAATTAATTTCTCTTGGGAACCCAAGCCATTACTGACTTGTTTCTACCTGTTGGATCAACATAGTCAAATTGCTTACAAACACAAAATCCAGTGTTCTTGTAGACATGATTTATCATTTTTACTTTAGGTCTCCATGCCCAGTATGCTGTAGGTTTAACAGCATTAATCCCTTGCTTCCCAACAGTATTAACAGAAATTACATTAGCAGTATTAACTTGGTTACTTAAATTTTTGTTTTAGTTTACATGTTTATGTTAAAGTCTCTTAATGATGAATGTGCCTTTTGAAAAACATTTGTCCTTGGTTTGGCAACATTTGCAAAAGGTTTATGCACAACAGTATTAATTGGCCTAGCAGCACTAACTGGTATTAAGCCAGACTTGGTTAAAACTGCTTTTGGAGCAAAATTCCTTTTAGAATTAGAGAAATTTTGATGATTTACCCTCATTGCATTAGTTCAAACTGGTCTAACTTCCCTTTGACCAGTCACCTTTTTCACATTGTTCAAAACAGGTTTTTGTACCATCTTTTTATCATGAAAATCACAGTCTTTAATTAGATGGGTATAATCCACTCACACAAACAAGCTTTTGGTGTAAATTGAAATCCAATCATTATAATTTCTTAGGCTTGGGTATTCAAGCTTGTACTGTTGTTCCTGAGTTTTGACTAACTTTTCTTGGTTGATCAGCTTGCTAAGGCATTTGATCATTATGGGATTTGACACCACAGTCTCATCTTCATCAAATTCGAGACCCAATACTTCTATTATTGGAGCATCTGTAGTTTTCTTTACTTCCTTAGAGACATTTTCACATAGGCACTCTTAGTTTACCTTAAACACATATCCTTCAAATTCAGGTTCTTTAAATTTCTCAATTCCTGAACTTGATAAATTAACACTAGGAGGTGCAAACAAGCCTGTAAGTGGAGGAGGAACAGTATTATATCCTAAACCCTTCTTATTATTATCAACTAGTTGATTTCTAATCATTTGATCCAGACTTTTAGAGCATTTTCATAGTTATCAATTTTAAATGATTTCCTCTTTTTCTTTCTTAGTCTTTTAAATGTTTTCAAAGACCATTAATATCTGAGTCTTTGTAAGAAGCATCTCTTTTAAGAACAACAATCTGATCATTAAGCATACTTTCATTCTTCTTATAAAAGACCAGTCGTTCTTCTACAGAAGCTAACCCTCTTTTATAATTAGATAAATCAGATTCAGACTTTCTAAGCTCTACTCTCAACTTATCATACTGAGTTTTAAGATCTTCATAATTTTTAAGACAAGTTTTAGAGCAAGTTTTGTTATTTTGTACCTCAGAATCAGAAAAAGCCATAAGTGCAAAGTTGGTAGAAGCCTCCTCTTGTGCCATGTAACTCCAATCAAATCCTAGTACCATCTATAGCTACAAAAGCTTTAGGGATGCTTCTTTCCACATTTACTGTCCTCCTTGCGCCGTCTTTGACTTCTGCTCCTTACCCTACCCTTTTCATTCCCTTGTTCTCTTGACTCTTAGGATTTCTGCACTCTCTAGCAAAGTGTCCCAACTTATGACAATTGAAACATTCCACCTTTTTCTTGTCATAACCAGCAGTATCTCTTCCATTGATGACAATCTTTTTACCAGTTCTTTGATAAAACTTTCTTGCTTTCATGCTTAGCAATGCCAATTGCCACTTTAAATCACATTTCTCCAGGTTTCATTCCTCATGGATTTGCTATTGAGCCTTCATGAATAACAACTTGAGTCCCATTGGTTGAGGGCCAGATAAGCATATACAAGTGGATCACTTAGACAAGCAGTACTATTATTAGTACTAACAGGAGAACTACCAGTACTAACATGAACATTAGCAATATTATCATCATTTGTACTGCTATGACCTGAGACAAAGGCCAAATTCTGAGAGACTGAGTTTGAGCTAGAGGTTATACTCCTTTTGACTTCTGGTTCAACAATCTTAAAGTTATTGTAAAGATCATCAAAACTTATTGAACCCAGATCTGATTTGTTCCTCCAAACCACAACATGCATACCCCATTCAGTAGGAAGACTTCTTAAGAATTTAAGGTTCAGTTCTTCTAGGGTGATGTTTTCACCTAAGATAGTTAACTGGCTCACAATTTTTCTAGTAAAGGCGGGGGGGGGTAGAACTGTTAAAGATAGAGTCAAGTGACTCTGAGCTAGAAGCACTGAAGGTTTCATACATCTGCTTTAAGAGTGTCTTTTGAGTCTTTTTGGTGGCTTCATTGCCACCAAATCTTGCTTCTATGGCCTCAAATAAAGACTTGGCATCCTTGTGTTTATTGAAAGTAAGCAGATGCTCACTTGGAAGTGTCATCATCAGAATGCTTCGGGCTTTTAGATCATTCTTCTTTAGGATCTTCTCTTCTATAGTAACAGCACCAGGTATTGTTGTAGTAGATGTACCATCTGCCTCTCTAGTAGTTTGAGCTACTGGCTTGAAAGAGTTTCCTTCCTCTATAATCTCCCAGAGAGAATAGTCTTGAAGTTGAATGTATGATTCTATCCTGAGTCTCCATGTGTCATATTCACCTTGCTTGAGAAGTGGCAGTTTTGCAAGAGAATTGTTTTGTTCAAGATCCATGGTTTTTGATCTAGGGAATGAACACAGAAATGGATCTAGTCTTGCTTCTTCTAAATCAAGGTTTCAGAACACCCGCTCTGATACCACTTGTTGGTTCCAATTTAAATGGATCTTTTGTTCTGTTTAGATAAATCTAAACAACTAGATTAGAAACCTTGTGGTATATATATAAAGATTATGCGGAATTAACCTTTATATATTCAGAAGAAACAATCAAACAATGAACACAGAACTTTCACTTATATTGAACAAAATCACTCATAAACAACTATATGTTTTGCCTTACACTATCGATGAATAACGGTTTGCTTTATTCTCTATTATGATATCTGTCTAAACTTTGTCGTAGGGTTCCCTTTTATACGCCAAGGAAAAACTTATATGGGCTTACATAAACGCAGTTAACAGATCATGCATAGCTATTCCCTAATTATTAACTCATGCATATCTCATAAGCCGTATAACTATATAAACTTACCAGTACTAACAATATGCTGACAGTACTTATAACATTGTTACTACGCGTTTAGACAGTTCATGCATTTCTCTTCCTAATATAACTCATGCATATCTCATAAGCCTAGTACATTTAACTGATATAACTAACAAGTACTAACTATATGTGACAGTACTAACATGTACTTGCAGTCTTACTTTAACTAACAGTACTTGTTCTTTAACTTAACAGGGACTAAGTTACTTCAGCTTGCATATCTTGTAAGAAGTCTTTATTCCAACAAAATCCTTCCATGAATAGCTTGGTTCCTTAAAGCTTCATTTTTTAGTTCGCTATCTTCCTAAGCTTTGTACCTTTCGTAATATGATAATGTAAGTTTTTTTTTTTTGGTTTCAATAATGTATGTTCCCTGGTATGTTTCCTCCATTACACTAATCCATCTCCTTACTACTACTGTTGGCTATTTCTGAACTCTAGTTTATAGTTGAAAGGCTGGCAGAGTATGTTTAAACTGGTGTGGTTTTGGTCCAATCTCGGAGTTTATCCATGCTTTCATCGACCCATGGTAATCCTTGTTCCATTCTTAGATCATTCATTCTTGTAATATTATGGTCTGAATCCCTAATGTCCTTAGTAGTAAGTTCTGGATCGATTTGCAAAAGATAGTTAAATTCATTGAATGCCTTGCATATAGGTGTCTCAAAATCAAATAAATTAGTGTCGATCCTAAAGACTTTAGCAACTTCATCCATATCATCAGAAGATTCTTCATCTGTGAGCTCAACCTCATCATCTCCTCTAATCCAGTTATATACCATATGCTTTCATAGTATAATGATCCATTATCTTATAGTTGAAATTTTTTGACCCTAACCATTCAGAAAATGCAACATCAGACGGATCATACCCTATGTCATCATCATCATCATCCTCTGAATCATCATCCATTTTCGAGTTACATGGGATGTTAGCAACTTCAACTTCATATGTGAATAAATCATTATCCATTCCGCTTAATCGACTGACTTCCATGTTGAAAATTTCAAGTTGTGTATCGCAAGTGAGCGAAACATCTTCGACCTTAACGTCCTTAATTTTCTCAAACTCTCCTTTGATAACCTTTGTCATTCTTACTGAAAATTATCACTAGAACCAGCGGAGTAATGTATATAAAAAAAATTGGGCTATAAGTTCGAGAATGGAAAAGAACTTATATCAGATGATCGATACGCCATATCCAATGGAAGTGGATACGCTGTATTGATTAGTTTGAATGAATACGCTGTATTGGATAGAGAACTGGATACGCCGTATCCGATGGAAGTAGATATGTCGTATTCAACTGTCGACCAGAACAGTGTACCAAACAATTAAATACGCAAACAATTAAATACGAAAACAATTAAACACACAAATATACAAGTATTACATAATATACAAGAATATACACTAATCCTAAGGGTTAGATCTAATCTAATATTAAAAACCAAAATATCAAATAAAAATCAAGATTAATTTTCACTCACCGGTAGCGGCGCCAAAAACTTGATGTGTCGTTGTGTGGTGTATAATTTATTGATTCAAGTTTTAAATTTATATTTTGCCAACCAAAAACAACACTTTAACGGGCACTGTACTCGATCGGTAGTAGTTTCGTGGTAAGTAGGGTGTCGAACATTTGAAGCGAGGTTAAATCTATCAATTTAATTAATATATTGGTTATCTAATCTATGTTAATTCTACTCTATTCTAAACCTATGTTAAACCTATGTCAGTCTAAATCCTAATTCTAACAAGAAAAAGGGTTTTCAGCCTGAGGACTGGCACAGTTGGTTGGTGACTACAATCAATCAAGGACTTTAACCACAGAGCTATTAACCCACACAAAAACAAAAAAAAAAAAAAAAACCAAAGGATAAAAGAGCGATCGAACCTTATATAAGAAAATTGTATTAACTATTATTAATCCGATTAGAACGATGGTTTGTTTATTTAGCGCAATGAATTCTTCTCTCGAGGTGGCATATCATTCGTAAGACTTAGGCGTTACATCATCTCAAGACCTAGACACAATAATTCTGTCATAATTAAAGCATCCGCATAAAGCATTCTTATTTGCTTATTATATTCTATCTTAGGGATTAAAGCAATGGTGATTGTGTTAAACCCTAGCTCATAGAGACTTTGCTCATTACCGTTATTTCAGTTTATACACTAGTAGTCCACTTATCTAATATTAATAGAAATCAGAACGTTACTTGTTGAATTATCTAGGTTACCTGCTAGTCAACACGATCAATAAACCATTGGCAATATCCAATTAACTAGTTAAGCCTGAAGCGTATCCTAGACACAGACTTAGAAGGGCAATATTTATGTAACTATGATTCTAGATGTATAGATTACTATATGGAGAGCTATCCCGGACTCTAGATCTACTTGGTCCGTGTCACTAGATCCAGTTGAATGATAGGTCGCATACAAAAGCGCGTAAACAAGTATAAATTGATAAACATAAACAAGCATACAATGATGAATCAAGAAATCAAGATAAACAAATACCAAACATTCAGATCTTCATAATAATGGCTAATACCCGAAGGTATTAGCCTTCAAACGTCATAATAAACACAAGAGCAATTATTTGGCCAAGGTAAACTAACCGAGTTAACGAATGATACCAAAAACTAAACGATTACTAAAGTATACGAAATTACATGTTGTCTCCTATGGAATTGATAACGTTGCTCGACCTCTTCTACTCTTTTTCTCCTCTAAAAATCCGACTTTTGTGGTTTAGGTATCGAGAATATGATTTAGCACCCTTAAAACTTATTTATGAGCCTGCTATTTAAAATCCTGGAAAGTCGGTTGGATACGAGCGTAACCAAAGGAGTTGGATATGGTTGTATTGGGGATTTGTTAGAGAAGGGACCCACGCGTCTCTATCTTCCAGAAATAAAATTTTCGTTCCATATATTGAAAACGGCGTATTGATTATCTCTGTGATATGCCTATTAAGCTTCATACCCCTGTTGGTCTTTGTGATGCAGCACGGATACGGCCGTATTCCGTCCTGTGATGAGATACGGCGTATTGTCTTCAGATAGTAATCTCAAAATATCTTTATTTAATATGGTGGTTGGGTGGGTAGCCAGACTCAGAATACGCGCCTTTTGCTAACTTTTACCAACTACTTCATAATTACTGCAATTATCAAATATAAACGATTAAGCAACAATTCTTTGCAATAACTATACAAAATGGGTTAACAACATGGGATAAATGATGCTATAAATTAGACGTTATTTGATGTCATCAATGACCATTTCAATCATCTTTTTAGTCACCAAAAGTGTGTGTATGAATGTCGAAACCAAAGTTTTGTAAAGCGTGCCTAATAATTGTAATGAGCACAATTTCACAAAATGTTTCAAGTATGTATTGCCTAGTATGCAACATAAGGAGTGATTACGATTACTCTAAGTTCATAACAGAAATGATGGGCATGTGCTCATACCGGGTGCATGACCTGGCGCACCCGAGCATTGACTTAATGGACATGTACTTATAATAGGTGCCCTACCTGGCACACCCGAGCATTGACTTATTTAACATGTACTCATACTAGGTGCCCTACCTGGCACACCCAAGCATTGACTTATTTAACATGTACTCATACTAGGTGCCCTACCTGGCACACCCAAGCATTGACTTATTTGACATGTACTCATACTAGGTGCCCTACCTGGCACAACCGAGCATTGACTTATTCTGTAAATGAGTGGGTAAACGAGTTTGTAATCAATCATGTAAATAAGTTGTAAACGAACATGTAAACGAGTTTGTAAGTGCTTTGTGAAAACAAGTATGTAAACAGGTTGGTAAAGAGTATGTAAACAGTTTTGTATACGAGTATGTAACCAAGTTACGAAATCAAGTATGTAAAAGATATTGTAAATGAATGTGTAAACAAGTTGCAATGAGCATGTATTCTCCCTTGAGATTTGTAAAGTAAATCTAAAACAAGTGAAAGAGGGGCTATAAACTCACCTCGATGTTGCAGAACAATTGGCAAGAATGCAAATATTAGGCAAAACACAACGAAAACCGGAACGACTCGACCAAAAAGTTGCGGTTTATCTTAACGGCTATGTCCCACTAATTTAGGATGATGTATTTGGGTTTTCCAATGGATAATTACATCAACGCGACACGTTGATAAAAGATTTAGATTCCAAGTTGTAATAGTTTGGTGGTTGGTTAAATAAAATAAATCGAAAGGTAAAAGCAAAGCATGCAATATATTCTGTATATAATACATATGAAGGACAAAAAAATATATAATACATGGCGGGTATTATACATGAATATGTAAATAAAAGAAGTCGAAGAACAAGTTAAAGTATGTAATGTATATACCTAATATGTATTACATATGAAAATGAAACAAGTATATAATTCATAGCATGAATTATATAACAAAGATAAACAACCAAAAGAATAATTCGAAGTGTATATAATACGCGGCAAGTATTATATATAATAAAAGTATTATATAAGAGACATGAGAAAAATAATTAAAACAACATAATTTGACATGTGTTCGGAAATCACCGAATAAATTAATAAAGAGTTCTTGCATATAAGTAAAATCACATGTGTTCGGAAATCACCGAATAAATTAATAAAGAGTTCTTGCATATAAGTAAAATCACATGTGTTCGGAAATCACAGAATTAGATAAATGACATTCTTAAAGTTTTTACAAAAGTTATTATTTTGTCTATTAGTCGGGAATTATAAAATAATATTTTATAATTTAGTATTTTGTTTTCTTGACGGGTTTTAGTTAGACTAGTTGTCTCATTTGTAAAATTATAGTTTTCGTTTATTTACCAGGTTATTGTATAATTGCAATTTAATAAATCTTAAGACTCTATATCTTTGTTCTCTTATCGGGTTTCAAAGATAATAGAATTTCTAGTGAAAATTACAAAGTATAGAAATTAATAGATTTTTTGACATGACCTATTCGTTTATACGACGTTTCCCATATTTACAAAATTTAATGTTTTCCCTTAATCAATCAATGTTGCAAATATCCGCGTGTTCTAATATATATAACTAGACGATGACGAATATGAAACAAAATAAGTAAAACTAAATGTATCCTTGCGTGTTTAAAAACATAACGGATCAAAACTCACCCTTGAATACTTTGTCGGGTCGCGGGTCAAAAATAAACCAAAGTCAACACCACTTAGCGGGTTGTTTGGTTGAAAAACACAAAACCAAATGCCCCTTTATGGGATGATAAACAACAAACCAAAAGCACCCTTATGGCTGTTAACCCCAGATCCAAACGCACCCTATGTGGGTTGTAAAAACCCAGAAACAAACACCCCTTTGGGCTGTTTATATGCAGAAACAAACACACCCTCTACGGACTGTTAACCACCGAAATAAACACCCCTATTTGGGTGTGTATACCAACCGAAAAAAAGAACCAAAAAGAAAACTAAATCACAAAATGAAATAAGCTTAAACAACGAAACCACACAAAATTTATTACTTCCTCCGTCCCATATTAAATGACCACTTTGACTTTTTCAAGTCGTTCTTTTTCACATTTGACCCCTAAATATTTTTATTTGTGTAATATAATACTTGATGTAAAATATATGAATAGATTGACTTTTAAATGTATTTTCATTTGGTATAATTTTCATTAAGTATTATATAGCACAAAAAAGTTATTTAAGATTAAAGTTAAAAAAGAAAGACTACAAAAGTCAAAACTGGACATTTAATATGGGACGGAGGTAGTATTAGTTTTTACAAAAGATTTAACCATCCAATATTCGGAAAAGAGAGGCGAAGTGGCGATGGTGGTTTAGGCGGTGGCCGAGCCACTGTAGTGGTGATGTGGCGGCTGCGCCACGGTGAAGATGGAGGTGGTGATGTGGTGTCGGTGGGTGGAGATGGTGAAGTTGGTGGCGTCGGTTGGAGATGGTGACGGGGTGGCGGAGTGGTGATAAGGTGCGACGGCTACGAATGCGGGGATGGTGTGCGTCGACGGTGGAAGAGGTGGTGGTCGACGTCGGTTGGCCGGAGCTTGCCGGAGGCGGCGCTGGAAAATAAGGAGGAGAAGTGTGTATGTGGCCAGGGTTAGAATATGATAAAACCCTAATATGGTTAGTTTATATATGTGAAAGTTATAAAACAAAGTAGAAAGTGTATAATAGTCTAGGGGGTTTTGGATAAATATTACTACATGGACCAAAAGTGTAACTTTTGTAAAATAACGGTTCGGGACATGTTTATGCTAGTTAACGGTTGATTCAAGACACGAAAATTACGCCGTTGCGTTCTAAATGATTTTTCCACGAAAAGTGAGTATTTACATGACTATTGTTACCCCATAAGATTCTAGCCTAAAACAAATGATCCAGAGGTCGGGGAGGATTAAAGAAATAAGTAGCCATATTATTAAGAGAGAAAAGTAGAGAGGGAAAGATGTGTGTGTTTTTTAGAGAGAGAAACACACGCACTTTATGAAATACAAATGGTTATCCTCACCCCTCCATGGAAGTATGGAGGGGGTATTTATAGGTCAAGACACGGGAAACTATGTTAACTTAACAATTCTAGTCCATGCATGTCTTGCCTATTGATAACTAGTGTTATTCTGTATTAGTCAACATATTTTAAGGCTAACAATCTTCCCCCAATAAGTGGACATACGGAATTACTTAGAATGTTCCTATCAGGTACAAATACAACACAATAAGGACTTCTAAAGCGCTTCCAATGTTGAAGATGACGTCTTTGTCTTCTAGTCTTAATACTTGTACTCCAGCTTGGATCTTCTGTGTCTTTACTTGTTCTGGAACCATTGTAGTATGCATGAGTTGGATTAACTTCCCTCCAATTCATGCAAAATGTCTTGAAAAGCTTTCTTTATAAACTCCTTTTTGGCGAAGTTTCTGAATCAGCTTCCCCCCAAACCAACATCCCTATCTTGAGCAAATTTTAAAACTTTGATGTAGCTAGAAAAAACTTCTATTTGACATTTACGTGCACAGCGGAATTTTGTAGAAGTAGAAAACCACATCAAATACTACTGCTACTTGTCATTAGGTCTTGGTGAATATTCGTTCGAGGGTACATGCAAGGAATCAACAACAATTCTTCTCAGGTATGCAGAATACTTCATAAACCATACTTAGTAAAGTAGTCTACACTACTTCCCCCTGGAAGTTAGCATGGTAACATCAAAGTCAACTAAGTCCCGGATGTACACAATTTCCCCCATGATGGTTGCAAACTCTCAAAAGCATCATTGGCGTGTACGTCTATATACTCGAGAAGTTCTTGTCATAGGCATCATTCTTGAAAAGTTATGAAAGACATTAGAGAACTTTGAAGGATTTTGCTTAGACTATGAAGTACCATTGACGTTGTGTAGCTTCAAATATCCCGTGAGAATTACTGATTACATCTCAACCTTATACTCTCTGGCTAACTTACCAACCTCGTATTCTGTCGGCTATTGATGTGATCACTTGGTGAAGTAAACCCAATATATGAAACTTGAAAATGAAGTAAGATTCCCCAAATTTGTTACTTAAGCTTGCACTGTTTTTGATTGAAGAACGGTGCAGAAGAAAGCCTCTAAGTACCATATACCCAATCATAAAGTATATGAAAAGTACAACACCCCTTGAACATCACATCTGCATCTACGTGTGACACTGAGTACTACAACGTAACTCCTTTAAGTGATAGCTATAACCCGTGAGTACTACAATGTAACTCCTTACATAGGGTATAACTAGATAATCCAAGTCTCAATCATAGTTGTATATGTTCAAGCAATTCATCAATCGATAGATTAGGTTTGAAGAAAAGGGGTAGAAAGTAGAAGGAAGTCTCGATGATGAAATAAGTAGACGCCTTCGTGAAACCCACCTCAATCTTAAATGAGGGATACCAAATCAACTCCTTGATCACTTGACATTAAAGTCTAAATCTATAGCCGTTTTGACGTTTTAGTGAATCTTTAGCGATCGTTTTAGCCTTAAGTGTTGTGTTTACATTGGTGTTGTAGAAGGTGTTTAAGTTTGGTTCTTGGCGAAATTAGGGTATTAATCGTCTCCAATTTCGGCATAAATCGGATCTCAAAAGTGTATAAATCACATGTGCGTATAGATCACATGTGCGTATAGATCACCTGTGCGTATAGATCGCCTGTGCGTATTGATCGCCTGACCAATGTATAGATCGCCTGACCAATGTATAGATCGCCCAAAAATGTTCGAAACTAAAAAATCAAAAATCTTAAAAAGACTCATTTTTGACGTTTTTACTAAGAGAGAAAAGTAAAGAGGGAAAGATGTGTGTGTTTTCTAGAGATAGAAACACATACACTTTATGTTATAAATAATTATCCTCACCCCTCTATGAAAGTATGAATGGGGTATTTATAGTCCAAACACAACTAAACTATCCTTAATAGTCTAATCTAGTCCCTGCGTGTTTGGCTATTTATGAACTAATGTAATTCCATATAAGTCCTCATATTTTAAGGCTAACATAAAGCAAGCATGTAATCTCCTCCGGAGTTTGTAAAACAAGTAAATAGAAAAGGGGTTATGAACTCACCTCGATTAAATAGCTATATCGACAACTGAAAAGTAATCATGAAAAACGATGAACGAAACTCTAACCGCCAGCTTAAGGTCCATTAGTTATTTCTTGAGTCGAATAAAGTGTCACAAATGCTCGGCCGCCTAGTAAATATGTCAACGATACTATAATCAATTAACATGCCTTTAGTAATAATACTACTAAGCCAACTGTCCATACTTATTTTAGACTAGTATCGTGAATTATCTTACAAACCTTAATATCATGACGGTCTAATATCATTATAGTTCTTCTAATATCTACAGCCACTAGTTACTTATATCATTAATGACATAAGGGTAACATATAAATATTTAACCACGTATAAGGCTAAAACTTACCAACTAATCAATGTTTAAGGGGGCATAAATGAAAATTAGAAAGAAATCCTGAAACCCACGTGATCGTTTATGTTGGCACCTAACAAGCTCAACATTATTTTAAATCTTTTCGTATACCATTTAATTATCATTTATTTATTTGTTTAATGTGTTTATGCTTTAATAAACCTCCAAGGACTACGAGTGCTAAATACCGCAAGTCTGAGGGCGGTTTTGAAACTTTATTTAAAATACACCAAATCTCAACTTGCATATGCAGAAACATGTACATATATTCATTTTCATCTATAATTCGCCCCACACGTTTTCTTTTTACATTTGATTTCATATCACTAAACATGCTAAAACGTTAACAAAATTATTGAGTGAATTCATAAGTTTTAATCATAAAATAATGATTATCGAGTAATGTTATCGTAATCAAACAGTTTAGTAGACCACAAGATTCCAAGGAAGTAGTAGACTAATGAAACAAATTCAAAAGTCCAAAATAGTTATTATTGCACTAAGCTCATGACACCGAACCTTAACAATATGCAAACCCTAATCAGGTTTGTGCCCTATAAAAAAGTAGGATGTTTGCCCAACACCCAAGTGTTATTATTTCAAATGTTAAATGCGTCCGTTGGTTGGTATTAGTTGTTGCGTACTCGGACGGGGATTGTCAATCCCAATAGATCTATTCACAACATTCAAGTTCGCTGCACTAGCAATTAACGGCTCATGATAAAAGGGACTTAAAGTGGCAGTAGTAGGACTTAGGCAATAATAATCAGGCATTATTATCTGGTATAACATACAGTTAAAAAAAGCACTTGTGTCCAAAATTTAAAGCAAGCATGTAATCTCCCTCAGAGTTTGTAAAATAAGTAAATAGAAAAGGGGCTGTGAACTCACCTCAAGTAAATAGCTATATCGACAACTGAAAAGTAAGCACGAAAAAACGATGAACGAAACTCTAACCGCCAGCTTAAGGTCCATTAGTTATTTCTTGAGTCGAATAAAGTGTCACAAATTCCCGGCCGCCTAGTAAATATGTCAACGATACTATAATCAATTAACATGCCTTTAGTAATAATACTACTAAGCCAACCGTCCATACTCATTTTAGACTAGTGTCGTGAATTATCTTACAAACCTTAATATCATGACGGCCTAATATCATTATAGTTTGTTAGCCTCAAAATATTGAGTCGAACATGAAGTTCGTCCATTATGTTATTTAGTCTCGGTCAATCAATTAGTTAACGTTGTAATAGGAAAGTATCGGGAATGTTAATATAATATTGTATATGTTTCGGGTTTAATCCCAAGCAAAACCCGAGTCCGGATCCTAGTCAAATATCCCGAACGTCACTTAATGTGTCGTGGTATATAAGTAACTTTTCCACCTAGGAAAAGGAAGTTGATTTCATTTATAATATTTCACTTTTTTATATTCTCTCTTAACTCTCTCACTAGTTTCTCTCTCTAGAAATCAACTCTTTCTCTTTTCTAGCTCGATTCGTGGTTGTTATATGAAGTGGAAGTGTTAATTGGGATCCTACAATTGGTATCAGAGCTTTAAGGGTGGATTCGTGATTCATTTGTGGTTAAAAACGAGATCAAATTTGTGACTTATTTTTTGTTCAAAAAAATAGCAAGAAAAATCAAAGTTTGATCTTTGTTTGTGGTTAAAAGTGTTAAAGATTTGTACTTTCGTAAGACAACGATATGGAAAAGCTATCCCGTAATGTAGATACTTGGTCGTAACATAGCCTAGTTGAATGATAGGTGCATATTCAAACACATAAACAAAGTATAGGTGATAAACTTATTAAACAAAATAAACGATAAATTAAGATAATAGATTTTAAAATAATCCAAACATTAAACTTTCATTAAGTTGGGCTAATAACAAGAGGGTTATCAGCCCACAACCATTGTTAATTATACAAGCGTAATCAAACATTGAAATTGAATGATTAAGAGAGTAACAAATTACACGATGATTCTATGGTGTCGTGACAATAGCTTTGACCTTTATGGATGATTTCTTTCTTAAATACGACTCTGATGTTATGGTATAAGGAAATGATTTTGCACACCTGAAAAAACGTTTTTGATTATTCTATTTATTGTTGCTGAAAAATACTCGATACGCCGTATCCAAATAGGTTGATACGGCTGTTTTTGGGTCTCGGTTTCATTGGATGGCGCGCTAGATTCGTAATAATTCATTGATATCTTTCCCGTATTTAACTTGTTTACTGTATCTTCGAATAGTTATCTTCATAGATACGGCGTATGTAGATAGCATGGATACGCTGTATTGGGAACTAGTCAAACGCGTGATACGCCGTATCTCTTTAGTTGGATATGGCGAATTGATGAATTTTCAGAAATCTTCAAATGTCTTCGTTTTAGCTCCAATTTATGCGCCTTTTAGCTCATCTTCACAAAACACTCCTGAATTGCCGCATTTATCAACTTTAAAGTGATTAAGTACCAAATAATGCAATAATTATATAAAAGTACCACAAACTACTTAATGCAACTCAAGGGATCATTTCCAATCAAGGTATCTCATTTTTTTTCTTGCATAAAAAAGTACCCATCTTACTTTTTTTGTCAGTTTGGGTATTTTCATTAAATATTTAACACAAGTTATATAATTTAATTTACTACCGGTACACTCTCATAATTTTAACCGATGCCAATGCTCTAGAAAAAGCGATAAAGCCACACATGCTCGATCAAATCCATAAACAAGACACATGTGATTGCTTAAATCCTTAACTCGAGCAAGCTAAAGGTTAAAATCAATTCCTAAAGATCTAAAGGCGAACCTCACAATTTTGGGGTGGAATTTTTTGAGCGCTAGGGTTTTTGTGCTAGTCGTATAACTCCTATCCATGAGACGCTATTAATACTATTATTTCATCGGTATGTGCCATAAAAATATAAATTTGGGTCATAATTACCATCTATGCTACGTTTCAGTATATTACTCATCATTTTAAGGACAAAGCAAATGCAATTGAAGGAATAGTTTCTAAGTCTTTATTTCCCCCTACACTTATTTTAAACATTGTCCCCAATGTTCTACAAGTAACCGAAAATGAATAAAGAGGAAATAAGAAAAGCGAAAGAAACTAGTACTCCCCTGGTTTTGCTCAATATTTAGGAAGAAACAAGATAAACCGGCTAAATCGTCATCCAAGAACCGTCCATGCGAAAATTCAAAGAACTTACGGGCTTCTCCGTGTCTTTCGAAAAATCGTGATCACCTGCTGGCGTGTAGTGATCTTAAAATCATCACTCGAAGTCATCTTTAGGTTCCAAATCGAGTCTCACTCAAAACTCCTCATGATAACTCATTCTCACTCATTTGTTACTATATCAACCGTCTCAACGATATTTCTACTATGTGCGACAACGAAGGAACCATCGACTTAAGAAAAAACCCGTGCAAATCGAGTCATCTTTAGGTTCCAAATCGAGTCTCACTCAAAACTCCTCATGATAACTCATTCTCACTCATTTGTTAATGAAGCTCTACAACCTGACCAACAACACCTTCGAACTTCTTAAACTTAGGAACAGACTGAATATACACCAAGGTATAACAACGACAATCAGTCAGGGCAGTTTGGGAATCAAAGGACAATGATAGTTGTTGGGGCTAGGGAAACTGTAGGCAGTCATGTAGTGCAACAAAATGGGATACAATGCTTAACTGCAAGGGATTTGGGCACTATGCAGAGGAATGCAGGAAGCCAAAGTGGGTTAAAGACTACACGTATCACAAGAAAAAGATGATGATGTGCAAACAAGCTGAACAAGGTGTTCCGGCAAGCCAGAGCAAAGCTGATTGGCTAGAGAACACGGATGAGAGATTGTGAACTGGAATTGGAAGCACATTACAGTTTCATGGCAAAGATTCAGGAGGTCATACCTTGAAGATCCCGTTTACTGACTCAGCCATTTAGAAAGGTACAAAACAATGATGAAAATAATGTGTTTGCAAATGAAAGATGACATTCTGAGCAACCTGAATCCATTAATGACACATATGTTTTGGAGAAGGATGATAGCAATGTCACTCCTGATTCATCAAATATATGTATATAGATAATCAGGTGACCAAAAATGCTGTAGAATGTGTTGATGAGCGTGTTGTCTTCTAATTTAATTTTCGCAAAATTTAACTACTGATACTGAGGAGGAAATCAAGGGACAATTTTAAGCAATTTAAAGAAGCAAACGCATCATTGACTCAGAATTGAAAAGTGCATAAACTAACCTTGTTGAGGGATAGTAGGGCTTAAGGGGAAGGGGCTTAACTAGTTGTCGGGATAGTTGTGCTGGTTGACTTCAGAAACAAACAGACTGAGTTTTGAGAAGTACAAAGCCTTTAATGACTGGAAGATCTGATTATGAAATACTCAAACAAATGTAAATTGAAACTCTAGGACTATTAGACTCGTAAAATACATTGACATAAATAGAAGGTTTAAAAACTAAAGCTGTGAAATTTTAGTTGTCAATAGAACACGATGAGTTAGTCAAAAGAGTATTTTAAACTAAGTCACAATTGAAGGTCAACTCAAATGAGAAAGTAAGGTCATTTCGCGATGTTAAAGGTTAAGGAAGGAAGAGATATTGACAAAATGATTGAAATAGACAAACAAATTAAGTTTTTGAATGAAATTCTTTATAAATGCAATCAATCAATTCAGACCATTCATATGTAGCACCCAATGCGCAACCATATAATGGTAGATCACCTTTGCTATCCTAAGTACCTCATGATTGCTCAATCTGAAAAAACCATGTTTGTATGAGATCCATATGATACTTTCTGATCATCAAACGATTTGCCCAATGGGGAAGACGACAGTGGACTCTTGAAAAGGGAGAGTAGGATCAAAATTGAATAAAGACACAGTCAAAACCATATGCTTACATATATCAATAATAGTCTTTATGAAATTTTCAATACCACATCCAAAACCTATCTTGATCAGTTGGATACACGCTTAAGAGTTAGGGAAGACAATGTGGAGAAAAACGTTTGTTAGGACAAAAGCCTAACATTGCTAAAAACGTTGCCTTTCTACCCGTATCGAAATCCATTAGTAAAAGTAGACAAGCTTACAACGAAATGACAAACAACTTTAATCATTTTAGAACGATTTGTGAACAAGCTTGGTCTAATCATACTAGGAGTTCTTTTCGTAACCCAACTGCTCATGATATGGAAGTTTTGATAAAATCATATTGATGCCTCTTTCAATCAAAACTATAATGACAGTTTATTGTTTTGTTCATGAACTAAAAATGGAAATGCATGAAGACTTTGAGTACGTTGAATCCCTTGAAAAAGAGATTGACGAACTTGAATCTGAAAAGGCTGATTTTTCAAACATATATGATCTACTTCTCGAAGAGTGTGTGTCTAAAGATGTTATATGTTCATATTTGCATTCTCTGTCTGATTTAAATGCTTATACTGGATTACAATGCTTATATCTTCATAAGGTCAAAGAATGTGAATGTCTTGCACAAAAGCTTTCGAAACAAACTGAATCTGTTAACAAAGAAGTTCATAATAATTTGTTAAAAATTTTCTATACTTGATAACCACTCGATTTCTCGTGAACTTGCTTTACAAACAATGTAAAGAACATATGAAAAACAACTCAGTTTGCAAAGAAACTGGTCAAATTAATGTATTTCGAAAAGAACGTGAACAATATCATGAAATACAAGATTTGAAAGCTCAAATGCAAGACAAGAACATAGCAATAAGTGAGTTAAAGAAACTCATTGAGAAATGTAAAGGAAAGTCTGTGGAAACTCAGTTTGATAAACCATCTGTTGTTAGACAACCAAATGCTCAACGGATTCCAAAACCATCAGTTTTAGGAAAACCGACTCCTTTTTCAAATTCTCCTGAAATGAGAAGTTTTCAAACGAAACAGTCGGTTAATAAAACTAATGTGTCGGATGGTTCATCTAAACAAGTCACTCAACAGAATTTGCCTCAGAATAGAAAACAAGCGGAAATACACACGAATACGCTTACACCAGGAATGTATAGAATTGCCACTAGCACAACACAAAACAGAGAACCTCAGTTACCTCATGCTTCTAGGAATACTAATCCTCACATGTCTACATCTACAGGAGTAAATCACTCTACTAGTGTTAGCAGACCACCGCTTAAGAGCTATCAAGTTAAAGATAAGGTCGTGCCAAACAATAGTCAAGTGAAGTTTACAAAGAAGGAAGTAGAAGACCACCATAGGATTTCTAGTATTTCTAAGAAAACAAAATCTGTAACTGCGTACAATGACAATTCAAATTCCAGAACTTCGAATGTGAATGTTGTTTGTGCTGAATGTGGAAAATGTGTGTTTAATTCTAATCATGATGCTTGTGTTTCTAGATACTTGAATGACGTGAACGCTAGAACTAAGAAGCCTAAGGTAGTGCCTATTAGTGCTAGTAAACCCAAGAGAAAAGCGAACAAATCTGTTGCAACACCCCATAAGAAAACAGTTGCATCAGATACCACTATTCAGAAACCCAAGAGTTACTTTAAGGAGTTGTATGAGAATACAAATAAGGCATGGAAATGGTGGATAGAAAAGAAATGTCCATCAGAATACAAATGGACACAAACGACACCTTCTAGACCTAGTCTTAAATGGAAACCAACGGGTAGAATCTTTAGTAATGTTCGTCTAAGGTGGATTCCCACAGGAAAGTTACTCAACTCTTGCATGGGCAAGGTTGAAAGTGAACCCACACATGGTTCAAATGTAGATATCCCTCATATTCATGCATGCAAACAAACTCTGGGTTTAAGTGCAGGTACATCATTCAATGGTCAAAAGCAACAAAGAATTGACTTAAATGCAGATGCACTATACAATGTAAAGCAGGAAAATCTCAGAGTGTGGTTGCTGAAAATGTTGATATCTAAGAAACCAGTGCCAGAATGGTTTCACAAAAGATGAGCTACATCAAATGGCGTCTGCTGAAAATAACACTTCAGGCCCCATTCCTCAATGTTCAAATGACGTCTGTTCACATCAGTTCAGGCCTCGTTCTTCATCAAATGACTTCTGATCATAACCGTTCAGAACTCGGAATTCACGACCACAGCAATGAACCGTCAAGTTCAAAGCTGGTTCCAAAAGTTGTTCCTCTAGCAGTCAAGACAGCTACATCACGACAAGAGTTGGAATTACTATTCCACCATCATATAGCAATGCTGAGGACAACATGTAAATATTATTGAAAAAAATCAGAAAAACAGAAAAAATTTCCAAAAATAATCTTCTCGACATGTCTCTTGGAATCGATAACATTTACGTGCTTAGAAATGTCGATTAACATTGACACGGGCGTGTAAATGAAGTTCGAGCGAGAGTTTTCAAATAGTTTCAAAACATGTCATTTCTAATTTTCTTAATGGCTTATGTGCAAATATCAGTACATAACCCGGACTTCAAATAAAGGAAGGTTTATATCTTATCCTCACAACGAGAAAATTAACGTTTCTCGGTCTTGAGCTGTTCTTACAAGACATTCAATGTTTTTAGCTCAAGAAAAAGGATAGTGTACCTTAATTTCATGAACGATTTTGAAGTTATAACGGTCGGTTAGGTTGAAATCAATCCTTTGATCCAAACAACGGAAACGGTGGATCTACCCAAGAATAATCAAAAGTTAGGAAATAAAGCAGTCACCTTAGGTATGATTAGAGTATGAATGTTATTATTGGAATAATGATTGAATAAGATTGAGATAACACTGGAACAATACATACAAGGTATTAGTAATGACGTCTTGGTAAGCATTAAATGGCGTTTGAAGAATGAAAAAGAAATGTATGGATAAAGGGTATAAAGAAAAAAGCCCTCACAGAACCTTAAGGCAGAAACTGGTCAATACATATCTATCAGAATCACATGATGTTTGCTTGTATTGGATGACATCATGGACCCTATGTTGCAATGCACAACCTTCCCAGACATATCGGGTTTCTCTCACTGAAACTTGTCTCATTTCGTCACGGAGTACACACGTTATCTATGACATCTCATTCGAGATCGTGTTATTTGAATAGGTGGCAATAATGCTCAAGCCTCCGAGTACTGAATAACATAAAAATGCACTAATCGAGTCTAGAGCTAAGAGATCAATAAAAATCTCGTTAGGACACATTCCATTTCAAACACTTATTGAACATCATCACGTTCACAAGCTGTTAACAAGAGTCCTACGCAATATCCTTGTGATATTTTCCAGAACATCCGAGTGATACTTATGTATTCACAATGAAGATGGAAATCCTACTTGAGTCATCCTCAAACAAGCTCTCGGTAGGTGACTTGCGAGATTCTATATGAATCAAACTTGTGACAACTGGATATCAATTTGGTCCTGTAAATGAATTGCAGGTTAAAACGGTGGTGATAGTATCCCAATCAACCAAAGTCGATTCATTACCACATATTCATGCTCATTCTACAAAGACAAAAAATCATGAAAGCTCAAGATTTAAAGACAAAGACTTCCGCTAACTCTGATTTGAAGCTTTCAAGATGAGGCATAGTATGAGAATGTTAGTCAAAGACACAAGATCGCAAGATGGCATAGACGTTAAATACAATGTCAAAGGGTCAAAAGTAAAGATCGTAAAGCATGAAGGAACAAGCTTACAACAAAGAACAAAGAGAAAGACTAAGACCGCATGAGCTTAACGACAAAAGCAATCTCATGATCTCATAAAAGAGTGTCATCAATGAACTCACTTCGGGGGAGATTGTTAGCCTCAAAATATTGAGCCGAACTGGAAGTTCGTTCATTATGTATTTAAGTCTCGGTCATTCAATTAGTTAACGTTGTAATAGGATAATATCGGGAATCAGGCTCGATAGTTAATCTAATATTGTATATGTTTCGGGTTTAATCCCAAGCAAAACCCAAGCCCGGGTCCTAGTCAAATATCCTGAACGCCACTTAATGTGTCGGGGTATATAAATAACTTTTCCACTTAGGAAAAGTTAGTTGATTTCATTTTCTAAATAATTCATTTTCTTCTTTCTCTAATTTCTCTCTCAACTCTCTCTCCTCTTTCTCTCTCTAAATCAACTCACTTTCTTTATCTATTTTCTTGATCGATTCGTGGTTTGTTATATGAAGTGAAGTGTTATACGGGATCCTACACTTCACATTTCAAATGTAATTGGGTCCTAGATTTAAAACTCCTTTGTAGAACCTCTTAAGCTTTTGATATGCATGCGAGATTCTATTCTTCACATCTTTCTCACTTACCTTCAGTATTGGTGGGATCTTGTTACATTGCTCATTGGTGTGGTTTTTAAACCTCGGATGTAATCGCACCATTTGGTAAGTTACTTCATCTTCACCATTGTAAAGGGTAATAATCCCTTCAAAACATTTTGCTTTAATTCTAACTTCTCTTAAGAATGGCTCACCAACAATAATATCGCCAATTCCTTTATCATGATAAACATCCATATCCTCTAAAAATCTGACTAATAATTAGTATAACAGGGAGAAAGTTCAAATCAATATAGGCACTTCATTAAGGCTCCTACGACTATCCACATTATGTACTCCATCTTATTTATGAATTATTGAATTAAGAAAGTTTCTTGACATTACATTGACTACAAATTTAACGGGTAGAAGTTTACGTTGTAAATTCAAATACCATCATGCTTGGAAAACTTTAAGTTGTGGGAACAAGCTATATGGTCTTTTATTCATCATCACAATAACTAGGTAATCATCTATTCCAAAATCAAGCATCTTAATTCCTTTAGTTCTAAATTCTCAATTACCTCACCTCATCAATGGTGGGCATTAAATCATATCCTTGATTTCTCCTTAGATCGAATGGTTTCATGTTGTTCATTTAATTCATTGTAATCTTCCAAGAAAGGGTCTATAATGATCTTAACCACCAAAGTCTCTCCCATAAGCCTAGCTTCTAAATCAAGTTCTATTATTTCTCTCAAACTTAGCATGTAGACCCTCCTAATTAAACTACTAGCAGGTTTAATACATTTGAAAATAATCTTTTCTTCTCCAACTCTTAAAGTAATCTTTTTTTTGTAAACATCAATCTTAGCACGGGCGGTAGACAAAAATGGTCTTCCGAGGATCAAGGGCACTTTGATATCCTCGGGCATATCAAGAATTATAAAGCCTACTAGGAAAGTAAATTTACTAATTTCTACTAGTACATTTTTAGCTATTCCTTTTGGATATTTCACAGTCCTATCTGCCAATTCCACTGTCAACCTAGTGTGAGCTAATTCACCTAATCCTAAATTAAGGTAGGTTGAGAGAGACATAACACTAACGCTGGC
The DNA here is from genome assembly GCA_026074375.1 of Tanacetum coccineum. Lineage (NCBI taxonomy): Eukaryota > Viridiplantae > Streptophyta > Magnoliopsida > Asterales > Asteraceae > Tanacetum > Tanacetum coccineum. The sequence goes on along the minus strand of BQNB010031793.1, from coordinate 11,288 downwards.
TCCTAAGTCAACAAAGGCATTGTCAAAACAAACATCATTTAAAGCAAGGTAAAGTGAAACTCCCTGGGTCTTTCTCCTTTCGGGGTATGGTGTTATTGATATGTGAGGCTCCATAAGCTTTCGTGAATTTTGGTCCATATTTCCCCTCTTCTTCTTCACAGTAATGATTATCCAAATGACTTGGAAAAGGAACCGTCATTTGCCTTGACTTGTACAAAAGTGTACTGTTCTGTCCAGTGGATATGGCGTATTGGGATGATCCAATACGGCGTATCGAGTGCAAATCAGTTTTAATAGTGGTAGAAATCGACTTGACTTGATCTCTCGGGTTTTTTTCAGTTGAGCTTGGTAGGCTTCCAAATCCTCTTTCCCGTAGTACCTTGCTCATTTGCCCGATTTGAATTTCTAAAGTTTTAATTGATGCTCCTTGGTTCCTTATGGCAACATCTGTCATAGCTCGGATTTCTTTAATCAAATTGGAATTTTCTTCGTGTCTCTTTGCTGATTCACTCATGAATTTGCTCAGGGTATCTTCCATAGATTGCCTTCGCTCTTGGTACGAAGGATTTGCGTTGTTCCTTTGATAGTACCCTGGAGCTGTTGCTCTATATCCCCCTCCTTGAAAAGGTCCACCAAATTGCATGTAGTAAGCTTCTTCTAGGGTTTTCCCTTCTTCTTTTTGTAGGCAATCTTTGGTGTAATGGGGTCCTTTGCATTGTTCACATCCAACTTGAGCAGCATAAACTTTTTCATTCACCTTCTTGATCTCTCTTCCTAGATTGTTCAGTTGTGCTTGTATAGCAGCCAGTCCGTCAGAAGTCTCAGTACTTCTTCCTCTAGATGTTCCATTATGCCATTTTTGAGAGTATTCTGCCATTTCTTGGATGGCCGTTTTAGCATCTGCAGCTGTCTTAGTTGGAACGGCACCTCTTGAGTCAAGAATCTGTCGTGTTGGAACATCCAACCCATTGTAGAACAAAATTACCTCCTGCATCTCAGTCAAATAGTGTTGAGGACACTTCATCAAGAGTTCTTTAAAGCGCTCCCATGCTTGATAAAGGGTTTCATCTGGCTCTTGCTGAAAGTTGTTGATTTCCTCCATTTTCTTCGCAGTTCGACCAGGTGGGCAATATTTGTTCAAAAACTTAGTTTTAAGATCTTCCCAAGTTTTGATCGAACCAGTTGGTTCGTTTCTTAGCCAATGACTTGCGGCTCTAGTTAAGGATATAAGGAAGACTCGGAGCATTAGTTGATCCACAGTGATGTTAGGAACATGGAATAGGTCAACTATTTCAAGAACTTTCTCAATGTGTTCATTTGCATCCTTATTATCCGAACCGCTAAATGTGTTTTCTTAAAGCTCCTTAAAAAATTATCCTTTTAGTTCAAATTGATCTTTGTTATCAATTTTAGGCCTAGCAACCCCTGATCCATAGTCCGTTCGGGTCTTGCTCATGTATTGCTCCATTGTTTCCACCATTGCTTCTGCTTCTTCTTCCTCTGAATATTCTTGGTCAAAAAGTAGATTGAAATCAGGCGATCTTAATTTGTCAAGACTTAGAGTCTTGAAGTGTCTCCTTGATGATTAAAATTCTTGTTCAGGTTCTTTGTAAGGTGTAAATAGTTCGTTCGTAGAACTCCTTGTCATGCACTACCTGAAACAAGTGATAAACAATCAGTAGGATTTGTCTTGAAGAAAGTTAAAAATTTGGGACGAAAATCAAATATTTCAGCTTCTGTTCTAGACGATCGATATGCCATATCCAATGGAAGTGGATACGCCGTATTAATCTGTTGGGATGAATACGCTATATTGGACAGAAAATTTGATACGTCGTATCCGATGGAAGTGGATACGCCGTATTCAACTATCGAACATAACAGTGTATTTAAGATAAACAATTAAATGCGCAAACAATTAAACACACAAATATATACAAGCAAACAATTAAAGACAAATATACAAATATTATAGAATATACAAGAATATACACTAATCTAAATTATACTAAACTTAAGGGTTAGATCTAATCTAATGTTAAAAACCAAAATATCAAAATAAAAATCAAGATTAATTTTCACTCCCTGACAACTTCGCCAAAAACTTGATGTTCTGTTGTTGTATGGTATATTTAAGATGATTCAAGTTTTAAATTTATATTTTGCCGACTAAACCAAAAACAACACTTTAACGGGCAGTGTACCCGATCGGTAGTAGTTTCGTGATAAGTAGGGTGTCGAATACTTGAAGCGAGGTTAAATCAATCAATTTAATTAATATCTTGGTTATCTAATCTATGTCAATTTTATTCTATTCTAAACCTATGTTAAACATATGTTAGTCTAAATCCTAATTCTAATGGGAAAAAGGGGGTTTTCAGCCTGAGAGACTGGCACGGTTTGGTTAGTGTCTAAAATCAATTCAAGGCACTTTTACCCACGCAAGCTAATTAACAAAAGATAAAAGAGCGGTCGAACCTTATATAAGAAAACTGTATTAACCATTATTAATCCGATTAGAACGTTGGTTTGTTTATTTAGTGCAATGATTTCTTCTCTTGAGGTGGCATATTGTTAGGATCGAAAATATGGTGTTTATATGGAAATTACTCTAGTTTATGTTTAAGTTAAAACACAAGGACTAAAAGTGTAATTAGTCCAAAGTGTCCTTGTGTTTTACCTATAAATACTCCACTCTAATCAACATTAGAGGGTGAAGCTCACAATTGTAATTTCCATTTTCCTTTTTCCTTTTAATAAAAACCTTTGAAAATGATGAAAATATATTTTGAGTTTCCCCGACCTCCCGAGATCGTGAATCGAAAAACCTCACAAGTGGTATCAGAGCCGCAGGAGCAATTCGTGATGTTTTAGTGCTTATCCGGTTCAGCTTATTTGGCTTATTTTCAGCTTATTTCAATCAGACATGGTTTTTCAGCAGATTCAGCTTATAACAACTTATTCGGTTCAGATTATTCAGTTTATTCAGTCAGTTTCAGGGTTTGCTGAGTTTTCTGCTTATTCTGGTTGATATATGTATTTCGTGAGCTTATTTGTGATCTTGTGATCTCAACTTATTACAGCAGTTTGATTGTCCTTTTTCGATATGTGTCACTAATTCGAGATTGGCTGCTTACGGTTTTATCGTAAGATTTGATCAATTTCGATTAGTAAGATGCATACATCAATTTCGGAAGTCAAATTCGGTGTTGACTTTTAGTCAACGTGTCAAAATCGATATAGTAACCGCTGTCGAGAATGAAATAAACGAAAAACAACAAATATGTGCTCAAACTGCTACAAAATGGTATCTACACGTCACTGTTATATACATCGAAAAAGAAATTTTGACAAATTTAGTTTGTTATCGAAAAGCTTTATTGTCGAAACTAATTTTCGATAGTCAATTTTGATATCAATATTGTTTGGACAAATTTTGATAACATATCGAAATTGACTACACCGAGTTAACTCAGGTTTGACCGAGCTACAAGAGATCTAAAAATCGAAAATGACAAGACAACAACCTCAACAAACCCAATCGCTAACCTAAATCCGATCCTCCTCACATATCACACCTATTCCATCTCAATCACAAACTAAACTCGCAGCTAAAAGAAAAACAGAAGATCTCAGTGTATCCCATTCGTGTTTTACACTTAAGTTGTGACCTCAAAAGATCATTAACACGGGATAAAACCATCATTGATTTGACAGAACCAATAACTCATCTTTGCATATACGAAAATAACAAATAACGACTTATAACAAAACTGTTATAGTCGTTATCTTTTTCGAATGACAATCAAACAAAAATAAATACCTACCTGAGACCGATTCAAACGATCTTGAAGTCATCTTCAAATAAAGCTGAAATTGAGGGTACGGTTGTGGTATGAACTCAAAGAAAGTGGGTGGCATATGTGTATATGATGTGGTGGCTGATTTTTGATGACTGAATGGTTTTGGGGAGATTATATTGAGATAGGAATGATAAGGTTGAGATGAGATTTGGTGTCTGCTTAGAAAAGGGAAAAAAAGAGGCGGAGGTTTTGAAGATACATATCTAGGTTTAGGTTAAAGTGTGATGAATTTGTGGTATATAACAGAATAAGAATAATAGTGTTATGTCTGGTGGGCTTGCATACTGTATCGAAAAGGTGTTTCAACAATGGGCTGGCCTGAGCTATTCATCTACTATCACAATTTTAGACTGGATGATTAAATGGGCTAGATTATACTGAAATTTGTATAGGCTAAATTGATAAAACAATGTGTTTGGGTTAGAATAAGTACATACCGAATTTGTGGACTTAAAATACTAAATGGCCGAATTTTTGTTAATTTTTGTGACACAAAAACATCACTTATTGCTTAAAACGATCCGGATAAAAGATTCACGAAAACCGTTCAAAAGGCTAGTCTCAGGATTTAATCGCAAGAATTGATTACGGGGATGATTCGTTATCATTTATTTGAAGTTGAAGTGGAATTTCACGGGTGCGTGTACTTATCATATCTTAAAAGTCGAGGTTGGTTGGATGATGACTTTTAAAGATAACTTGTTCGAGCTTATAACCGGTGTTGATGAAAACTTGTCAAATCTAGTAATGTGTGATCTATAAACGCAGAAGTTGGTGCTCAATGCGCATATTTGCTATTACTTGAAGGAGTTACGTTGTAGTGCTTAGTGTCTCACATATTTGAGGATTTGTCAAGAGACTTAGGTCTACTTATACTTCAAGGAATTACGTTGTAGTATTCAGTTTAAGTTTGGAGTCTCGTGGATAGCACAAGACATAAGTCACAAGTTTGTGGTATTCTACTTTAGCATCAAGTTTGTGATACTGCATTTTCTCCATCAGTAATCATTACAAAAAGCCGACAGAATACGAGGTTGGAATTAAATAAGTATGAGGAGAAGCGACTTCACACATGACTTCTCTATCGAACATTCAGGCGTAACTAAATTATGATTATTTCGATGGTCATCGGATATAATAAGGGGGAAGAGTGTTCGATAGATGCAACAACCAGGGGGAAGAAATGTGTACATCCTGGACTTAATCGAATTTGGTGTATACAACATCCGAGACTTAATTGACTTGGAGTTTCTTACTTCTATAAGTTGTTTGTGTGAAGTATGTGCATGTTCCCTTGAGTGGATTGGCTAATAATCAGCAACGAAGAAGTCAGATTTGCTGCTAAGTGTGGTTTACTTCTTCTTTAACAAATTCCGCTACGAGCTTAAACCGCTATAGTTAGAAGATTTGTCAACCGCATCAAAGTGTAATATTTGATTCGAATGGATGTCTGTTTGGGGGGAAGCAGTTGAATTGCTTAAAGACATGTGGTATGAACTAGGGGGAAGTCAACTTAGTTTATACGGATTACATTGTATTCTCTACAAGTGAAGGAATGATTCAAGCTAAAGTACATGCGGAAGACAAAGCAAACTGTAGGTATCTTTAACTATTATTATAGGATACATTGTAAGTAATTTCATATGCCACCATATTGGGGGAAGATTGTTAGGATCGAAAATATGGTGTCTATATGGAAATTACTCTAGTTTATGTTTAAATTCAAACACAAGGACTAAAAGTGTAATTAGTCCAAAGTATCCTTGTGTTTTACCTATAAACACTCCCCTCTAATCAACATTAGAGGGTGAAGCTCACAATTGTAATTTCCATTTTCCTTTTTCCTTTTAATAAAAAACCTTTGAAAATGATGAAAATATATTTTGAGTTTCCCCGACCTCCCAAGATCGTAAATCGAGAAACCTCACATATATCATTCTTAAGACTTAGGCATTACATCATCTTAAGACCTAGACACATTAATTCTGTCATAATTAAAGCATCCGCATAAAGCATCCTTATTTGCTGATTATAATCTATCTTAGGGATTAAAGCAATGGTGATCTTGTTAAACCCTAGCTCATAGAGACTTTATCCACTTACCGCTTAATGGCAATTTATACACTAGTAGTCCACTTGTCCAACTATCCAATAGAATCAAAACGTTACTTGTTGAATTATCTAGGTCACCTGCTAGTCAACACGATCAATAAACCATTGGTAATATCTAATTAACTAGTTAAGCCCGAAGCGTATCCTAGACATAGACTTAGAAGGACAATATTTATGTAACTATGAGTACTAGAATTAAAAATTACTATATGAGAATCTATCCGAGACTCTAGATCCTCTTGGTCTGCTTCACTAGAATCAAGTTGAAATGATATGATCCATACAAAGCGCGTAAACAAGTAAAAAAATGATAAACAAAACAAGCCATCAACGTTAAATAAATGAAATCGAGATAAACAAATACCAAACATTCAGATCTTTTATAATAATGGCCTAATACCCAAAGGTATAATGGCCTCAAACGTCATAATAAATAACAAGATTAATTATTTAGCCAAGGTAAACTAACCGAGTTAACGAATGATACAAAAACTAAATGATTACTAATGTATATGGAATACACATTGTCTCTATATGAATTGCGAATACATTGCTCGAAGCCTCCTTCTACTCTTATTATCCTCTGAAATAACTTTGTGAGTTTCATGTATCAAGAATATGGATTTAGCACACTACCACTCATTTTTGAGTTTTCTATTTATAGGGTGCAGGAAGTCGGTTTGGATACAGCGTATCCAAGAGTTAGATTACGGCGTAATCAAGAAATTTCCTTAGAGTAGGGCCCGTAACCGTTGATATCTTCTAGAATATTATGTTTGATATCCATGTCTTAAATACGAACGTATTGCGTCCTCTGGAATACGCGCATTTGATCTCTATTCCTAGTGGTCTTTGGTGGTGCAGGTACGGTACAGCCGTATCTTCCGTTGATCGTATACGGACTTATTGGTCTTCAGAATAGTAAAAATACTTCAAAAAAATTCATTTAACCCAGAATGCAACGCATTTTGCTAATTTTCCCACAATTACTTCATAATTACTACTGGCAATCTCAAATATAAAAAAATAAAGTACAATTCATTGCAAGTAACTATACCACAATGGTTTTTATAAAAAAAATAACATGGGATAAATGATGCTATAAAATAGACGTTATTTGATGTCATCAGATGCTATAAAATGGACCCGCGAAGTCGGGTGACTTTTGAGAAAGCAAAGTCGAACCCAAGCGAGGCCCATCATAAGCTTATTCCATCATTTACCTCGAAGGCCTGGACCCGCGGAGTCGGGTGACTCTTGCGAAAGCAAAGTCAAACCCAAGCGAGGCCCAGCATAAGTTTATCCCGTCTTTTACCTCGACACGTTGCTATCAATGATTTCTTTCGGATATTACGTCTTTTGGGCACTTCGAGACCTTCGTTTTCTTTCTGTCGTTTTCGATTTTATCTTTATATAAATAAATATTGTTTTGATGGAGCATCGTTTCTGTGTTATTTTGGAGTGGTTTAAGATGTGCAATGTGGTATATGTGCATATATGTGTGTTATCATTGAGATGTGTAGTCTTGGAAGCAAGTACACGTGTGAAAGGATGCACTTATAATTATGGGTGGCCAACATAATTATAAAGGCATCACACACGTAGACTTGTGACCATGATTGCATTGATCGGTGTTTGCTTGTTAGTTGGTAGTGTAAGATGTTATATTATGTGCGGTTGTATTATAAATAGTTTCATAGTTGGTAAGTTTCCCTCCTATCTATCGTTTGCGGATACCTCGGATACCTGTTATTACTATTATTACGGTTATTGAGTTTGTTCGTCTGCTCAATTGTTCGCTCGGATATATAACCCTCATTTTAGCATTCCTTGTTCGTACCATGTCGGTATGGATGAATTAACTTTTCTATTCTGCGTCTTGATGTATATTGGTTGTTCGGATCTGTTTCTTTGGATATTGGTGCGTTTAATTGGTTCTTTCGTTACATTGATTACTCGTATGAGTATCAAAATTTCCTTTTAGGCACTAATTGTCCTAACATATTAGTGCGGATCATTAATCCTTTCTTTATATATCCTTTGGTTTTCGTAACATGTTGCGGCATGTTAGTACCGACGCTTTTCAATGGTTCTTCTTTTGACCGTAAGTACATATTAGTCTTTACGTCCTTCTTTTTGTTCGTAATGTCTTCGTATGAATTTTTCCTGTGCATGTTCGTTTCACGGTTATTCTGACTATATGGTTCCTTGTACTTCCTTTCGCTTTCAAACAATAGAATCGTGTTAGAGTCTTTACGGTATTTTACAATCCCTTTTGGTATTACGATGTCCTTTGTTTGAGTTAATATATTTTATATTGATGTCGAGCTATGAAAATCCTTTTGAAGTATATCTTGATGGTGTTGGGGAAACCTATTCTTGAAATAATTTTAAGAATACGTTGTGATAAGCGCTTTTATATAACTATCTCTTGATTTTTTTTATGAAAACCATGTTTAAAACGATTTTTAAAAAAATTATATTTAACATGATTTTTTTTATTTAAAATGATTTTATTTATTTATTTAAAAGGACTGTCTTTATTGTTTCAAAATGAATTTTTATAAAAACAGTATTTAGTTGGTTCTTTCGAGTAAAGTCGATTATTGGTATAAGAATTCTGTCTTTCGTATATATCAATATTGATACGTATCATTATTCAATATGTGTTTCTTTTGTCTTGGTACGCTTTGTTGACTCTTTTGTTTGTGTTTCCTATCGGTATAGATATTCTATCCTTTCTTTTAAGGATTCTTATGTCATTTGATCCACATCTATTTGCATATGTGAAGTCCTTTATATGTTTTCTAGCCTTTGATTCGATATTCGTTTGCTACCCTATTCGATAAATTCGTAACCCTTAGAATTCGTTGATATACGTTTTATTCGACCAAGTCACTCTCCGTGGGGAGCACCTGTGTTGTTCAAAAAGAAGGACGATTCATTTCGAATGTGCATAGACTATCGAGAGTTGCACAAGCTGACCACCAAGAATCTCCCCAGGATCGACGACTTGTTCGACCAGTTACAAGGTTCGCGTTATTTCTCTAAGATAGATCTTTGATCGGGTTATCACCAGCTCTGAGTACATGAGGATGATATTCCAAAGACCGCGTTTCGAATGAGATACGGGCATTTTGAGTTTACGGTTATGCCTTTTGAATTAACCAATGCACCAGTAGTCTTTATGGATTTGATGAACCGGGTTTGCAAACCGTACCTAGATAAGTTTGTCATCGTTTTCATTGATGACATTTTGATCTACTCAAAGTCTAAGGAGGAACATGAGGTTCATTTGAGGTTGATGTTGGGATTGCTAAAGAAGGAGAAGTTGTATACTAATTTCTCCAAGTGTGAGTTCTGGTTGCAAGAAGTGCATTTCCTTGGTCACGTGGTCAACCAGAATGGTATTCACGTGGATCCAAGTAAGATTGAGGCGGTAAAGAATTGGAAAGATCATACAACACCGTCTGAAATTCGATCATTTTTGGGGTTAGCAGGTTACTACCGACGTTTTATCGCAAACTTCTCTAAGATTGCTAAACCTCTTACTTCGTTGACTCAGAAAAACAAAAAGTATGAGTGGCACGTAGAACAGGAAGAGGCTTTCCATACTTTGAAGAATAATTTATGTGATGCACCGATATTGTCACTACCTGATGGGATTGAAGATTTCGTAGTCTACTATGATGCATCAAAACAAGGATTATGTTGTGTACTCATGCAAAGAGGCAAAGTAATTGCCTATGCATCAAGACAGCTAAAGGCCCATAAGAAGAATTATACAACGCACGACCTAGAATTGGGAGCAGTAGTGTTTGCTCTTAAGACTTGGAGGCATTATTTGTACGGAACGAAGAGTGTCATCTTTACGGATCATAAGAGTCTTCAACACATATTCGATCAAAAGGAGTTAAATATGTGCCAACGAAATGGATTGAATTGTTTAGTGATTTTGACAGTGAGATTCGTTACCATCCTAGAAAGGTGAATGTAGTGGCTGATGCATTAAGTAAAAAAGGAGAAAGTGAAATCAAGATGAGTACGCACAATGTCCATGACTATTAGTCAAGTGTTAAGGACAAGATATTGGCTGCTCCAGGTGAGGCGTCCAACGTAGAGAACGCGACAGCAGAAATGATGCATGGCCTGGACCAACTAATAGAAAGGAAGGAAGATGGAGGTATGTATTTTATATGGGTTCCATTAATAGGTGATGTAAGGACATTAATTATGGACGAGGCTCATGCATCGAGGTACCTGGTACATCCGGGAGCAGATAAGACGTACTATGACCTTAGAGACATGTATTGGTGGCCAGGTATGAAGAGGGATATATCTACATATGTTAGCAAGTGTTTGACTTGCTCAAAAGTAAAGGTTGAACATCAGAGACCGTTGGGTTTGCTTTAACAACCAGAGATACCTGAGTGAAAATGGAACAAAATCATCATGGATTTTATCACTAAGTTACCGAGGTCAAGTGGTGGATATGATACAATTTGGGTAATAGTTGATAGATTGACCAAGTCAGTTCATTTTCTGACTATACGTGAAGACTATAAGTTAGAGAAGTTGTTAAGACTCTACACTAATAAAATAGTAGCAAGGCATGGAGTGCCTGTTTCAATTATTTATGATCATGATGGACAATTTATGTCACGGTTCTAGCAAACATTAAAGAAAGCCTTAGGAACGCGGTTGGATATGAGTACGACTTATCATCATGAAACAGATGGGCTAAGTGAACGTACTAATCAGACTTTGGAGGATATGTTGAAAGCGTTCGTAATTGATTTTGGTGGCAGTTGGGATACTCATCTACCCATAGCTGAGTTTTCCTACAATAATAATTATCATTCGAGCGTTCGATGTGCTCTATTTGAAGCGTTGTATGGAAGTAAGTGTAGGTCACCTGTTCTTTGGGCTGAAATTGGAAAAAGTCGGTTGATTGGACTAGAATTGGTACAAGAGACAACTGATAAAGTGATATGGATTAAGGAAAGGCTCAAAGCGGCTAGAGATTTCTAAAATAGTTATGTTGACAATAGGCGTAAAATGTTAGGGTTTGAAGTTGGTGATAAAGTGATACTGGAAGTGTTGTCTTGGAAAGGTGTAGTTCATTTGGAAAGAAAGACATGTTAGCACAAAGGTATGTAGGACCATTTGAGATTATTGAAAGGATCGGTCCTATAGCCTATCGATTAAGATTGTCTCAATAATTGAGTAGTGTACTTGATATGTTTCAAATTTAAAGAAGTATTTGGCGGATGCAAATCTGCATGTGCCTGTAGAAGAAATTAAGGTAGACAA
>BQNB010031792.1:7689-53688 GCA_026074375.1 Tanacetum coccineum | reverse complement strand
GAAAGAGTGCATGATTTTCATATTAGAATTGAAAGTTATCAACAGAAAGTTAATCTCACTGCACCAACAATATCTTTCCCAGGAGTTGAAAAGCACAGAATGTTCTCTATCATCTATGAGCCCGTGCATGGAATCATATACAAGAATAGCAAGAAAGAGAAAAGGGTGATGAGACATTCAGAGATTCATAAGTTTTGTGATGCAACGCTGAACAGAGTACTAGAAGGATTAAAGAGTTACAATAATGATGTGAAGTATGGCTATGTACAAAGAGAACTCACCAATGATGAAGTTGAGTATCTGAAATTGTTTGAAGAAGAGATTGAAGTTAGATTGAAGTATCGTAATCAAATGAGAAGATGGGAGATGTATGTGAATGGAAGACCACTTGGACCTCGAAGAGAACGCCCAGAATAATCGACCCTTAGGGGGAGATTGTTAGGTTCATAAAAAGTGTCGATTATGTGGTTTAGTTATATTTAGTTAATAGTCTTTATTTTGTTTAGTATAAAGTAGCTTGTAATAAGGTATATTATGCTAAAAGAAAGAAATAGCATAATTACCAAAGATTAGGGACTAGAAGTGAAAAATAAAGGAAGGAAAGGCTCCTTCATTCTCCTATAAATACCCCTCTAATCATCATTAGAGGGTGATGCTTTGTAATAAACATTTTCCCTTTTCCTCCATTTATAACATTTGAAATTTGAATACTTTCCCTCCACTACTATTCTCTCTAAGCTTCCATGATTGATAATGTATGATTCAAGATAAACAAGACCTATCAAGTGGTATCATACGCCCTTAGAGAATACGAGTGAGTTAATTTGTGCATTTTTTCCACGTCCAAGAACCTCGTGATGACACTCGGTGAATTCGGTTGAGGTGTTTGAGCATTCGAGTTGAGTTTTGGCAGTAATTTCGAGTATTTGGGTGTTATCGAGTGTTATCGAGTGTGGTGTTTGCATTTTCAATAGTTTTCTACAGTTCTCGGAAGCGTTTCTGCATTCTCGGAAATTGTTTTTATATTCTCGGATCATTTTTCTTGAAGTTTTGGGAGTTTCAGTAGCACTTGTAGTCTTATCTCGACAGAAAAGTATTGTAATAGATATATACGCATTTTCGGTTCTATCATAAACTCGTTTTTCTATCGAGTTTAATTAGTGTTCATACTTTTCGGTTTTATCAAAAAGTATGACTCAGGATTTAGTGATTTGATCTCAGAAATTCGATTACAAACGTAATTACACATTACAAGTTCACGGTTTTATCATGAAATTAGACTTTTGAAAGATAAATTCGGTACTGACTAAACATGGACTTCAAATTCGGTTTTATCGAATTTGTCGTTATATGTGTTCTGGATTTTTTAGTTATCATAAATTTCAGTTTTATCGAGTTTGTGGTTACTATTAATCCATAAAAATCGATTTTTTAACTAAAACAAATAAATCAATTTCTGGTTCATAGCATTTCCGAGTTTCAAACATTTTAAGAATACCGAGTTTGTTAGTCAGAATTTTAGTTCTTTCCGAGAAGTGTATCGTGTTTCAGGCTACGTGTTATCCGAGAACAGTGTTGTCCGAATTTGACAAGTGTTACCGAGTTTGGAAATTTTCTCACAAATATCACTCATCTTCGTCTACAAAGATCCAATCTTTGAATCATAAGAAATGTCAACATCCAAAACATATCAACAATCCCTTGCTGATGCCAGTTCTGAGACTAGGTCTCCCATGCTTGAAAGGGGTAGTTATATACCGTGGGCAAGTAGATTTAGACAATATATAAATCAAAAGAGGGAAACCTGAAAGTGGCTTAACAAAGCGCTTGATGAAGGTCCTTATCAGTTTGAGATGTTCATTCCTAACAATTCCACAGTTCCGAAATTGCAAACTGCTGAGGATTTACAAGGAGATGCGTTATTGCATTATGATGCTGAGATGGAGCTCATGAATCTGATTCTTCTTTCTATTCCAAATGACATTTATAATTCTGTGGATGCTTGCACTTCGGCTAAGGACATGTGGAAAAGAGTTGAACGTCTTATGAGGGGAACTATACAAAACAAAGTTGATAGAGAAACTCATTTTACAAACGAATTTGATCAGTTTGTTGCTGAACCAGGGGAAGCACTTGTTTCAGTTTACAATCGTTTTGCTCAGTTAATGAACGATTTGGAAAGAAATGACATGCATTTTCTAATTGTTACAATTAACACAAAGTTTCTGAATAGCTTGCAACCGGAATGTTTGAAATATGTTACCCAAGTTCGTCTTGCTAAATGTTTGACAGTGGATACGTTTGATGATCTTTTTGATTACCTTCAGCAATTCGAGAAACTGGTTAATGTCTCAAGAGCAAAGAAGTTAGAAAAATCTCATGATCCTTTGTGTGGAGTCTGTTATGACCCCTTAGATCGTTATTAAGACTCATCTAGGATATAAACATCAAAGATAAACATTTGCACAGCGGAATAATAATACGAACAATGATGTTTAACAAGGTTTTTCATTCAAACGATTTCCCTATTACCCCAACTTTAACTTGGGGCTACACCACTAACTAATAACTATATAACTATCTAACTACTAGCTATTGTGTACACACACACACGCTTTTGCTAGACTCTCATTGAGAAGTCTGTGTTTCTATCTATTCTGGATGTGTAAAACCAGACGTCTAATACCCTTTATATAGAGGGTTTACAAGAAAACCTAGCTTACATAGAAAGCTAACTTAATATTTCACATTAAGTCCTTTGTTGTTTCATCTTTCTTCATTTGTGCATATGTAGTTTTGCAATCATCAAATCTGAGATCCCAACACTTTGGCTCTCGTAGCACATACGGGTTCATCTTCCAGAAATACATCGTCTTATTATGTGACACATCCCACGTCTGTGGTTGATTAAATATCTTATGAATCATATTATTAACAAGCTAGAGATGAGAATTGTAAAATGCGTTTTGTGTTTTCCAACGTAAGAAAATGTATGTTGTTAAATACTTAGTATTTAGAGAATTGACTCTACTTACAAAAGTAAGTGGGAGTATCTATAGATTTTGAAGATATTCAAGAACAAAATACATAACCCTCTGTACTCACTTGCTGATGTCATACTAAGGCTAAACATGTAAATGTTGAACCAAAGTATAATGTAACTCTCATTCATAAATTCGTAAGGATGCCTCATCAATGGAGTAATATTTTAATATCAATGCTGAGGAATATATGTTAGAAGGTCAGAGCAAACCTGCTAACTAATAAGATGAATTATCATATCTTGAATATGATAAATGTCTTAGAACTATGAATAATACGATTCATCCTTAAAAAGGATATCATGTTTTTGACTTGATTGATCTTTCACCAAACAGTTAAACTGTGAGGTTAGAATGAGTTTCTTTTTAAGAAAGACTCATAAGGGAAAAATTGTATACATATTAATGTCTGACTGATGACAAGAGATTTTAGTCTTACTCAAGCAATTGACTGTGATTAAAATTCTTTCTTTCGTACTCGCATTATTTTATATAATAAGTATAATTTAATTGTCATATATGTTGCTGAATATGGAATTTGGCAATTATGTTTTTTACTTTTCCTTATGATACATTGCAAGGGACGGTGTGTAATCAAAAAGGGTTATGAGTTCAAAATAATCTTTATAAAGCATACAAGATAAGAGAATCTAAATGTGGATTAGATCATGCATCTAGGAGCTGAAAATCTTATGTATAATTGAATATGATTTTGATTAAATTAAGATAATCCTGAGTACACTTGAATCAAGTGGGAGCACTATGTTTTTCTTAAAATTTCTATAGGTTGTGTATACATATTGAAAGCATCATTCCATCAAGCTAAATGTCTAATCCTTGAGATTGGAATGTAACTTCCACTTGGGAATATAGGAAATTAAAATAAACCAATTGGAATAAATGTTTATTGAAATAAACATATGTGGTGATTAAGTCCAGCTTAATGCAATATATCATTGAGGCAAGTCCTAAATGATATATTTCACTTGAGATAATTTAATACATGAATGGAAACCGTATGTTTTTTAAACTAAGGATTCATTATATATATTATATTGTGTATGAGACAAATAGGAATTGGTTGTTACTTTTGCACAAGAACAAGATGAGTTGACAACAACAGTATTTAATTGAGAGTGTTTAGATGACTGTTAAAACAAACGTTTACGAATTATATAAGGCATAGTGTTGTTTATGGACACTGATGCTAGATGATAATCAATCCTAGTTAAAGTAGGATTTCATCATTTATGATAAATCTGCTAACTAGATATGCTCAGCTAAGAGCATTGTTGCAATACACATTAAAGAATGAGAATACTTTACATTTTAAGAAACTGTAAAGATGACTGTCTCAGATAGGTATGTTGGTGACTTCAAATACCCCATAAAAAGTACTATGACATTTTCATACTATGACACTTGCAATAGTATGCAAATTACAAAACGACACTAATCATATCATTCAAATCCTTTACAATTTGTGAATTTGAAATAAGTATTCGGAAAGTTTACTCAGACGACTATTTAGCTTTCTTGCAAAGAAATAGTTGAGAATGTTGGAAACATTAGATTTCAACCTACTAATTGTCTTCTGTTAGATCTGTTTTAGTGTTTAGATAATGGAATGAAAGCAATTGTATTTAAATTAATGAATTGATTACTTGTATGATCGGTTTTATTCATACGTACTGTGTTCTATATTTGCATGTTTATTCCTTGAAATAATTTATTATTCTAAAAATGTTCATTGTCATTAGCAATATGGGAATATAGTTACATTAAGACAAACGTGAGTTTTTGGTTATACATTTTGAATCTGTGGATTGTTCCTACCCAACTCACATGTTATTCACAAGGGATGCATATTGGACACCCCAACCTTTGAATATTTACTTTTGGATCCTTGTCATGAGTAAAATATCAAAAATGGTTAAAAAATCATCCTTAGACTTGAGATGCAAGCTAGTTCTGTATGTGTTGATATCACTTTTTGATTATAAGTAAAATGATATCCTGAAAAATGTAGTTATAAAGGCTATTCTTGGAAGTGACGTGAAGCAGCATCCACAACACTTGTAGTCAATAAAGAATTTGTTCCTCCAATTGTTTAATTGTAGTATGATACCATTGGCGCCTCTCCAGAATTAATCAGATAATTATATGGCCATACCCAAAGGGTAATTTAAGATGATTCTTTATTACATTTTGCATATCTGAATTAACTTCTATAACAAGAAACTAAATAGTTAAACTATATGGAATGAGTTAGGATCCATATCTATGGTTTAACGATATCTGTAACAAAAGGATGATGATAGCAAGTAATACATAACCATTATACTGAGATTGTTCTTGAAACAACATCTTAAGTATTTCTAGTTTATGGCAATGCGAGTGTTGCTAGACGTTTCCATTGCTGGTATAAATGGAGTATGCTACTCCTACTCCCAAGTGTGCTGTTAGAGAGTGGGAGTCAAATAAGCATGTTATACGACCAAAAAATACGTGAGCCTTTTGGAGGCACACATGTAAGACATGAAAAAGTTACGGGGTTTTTTTTTTATAAAAAAAAACAAAATTTTTTTTTTTTTTAAAAAATAATTTTATTTATTATTAAAGGTTTAATATGCTTCACATAATAGCTTAAATAACCGTTAGTTACCGTTATATTTTAATAACTAACTTAATGAATATTTAAACGTGAACCGAAGGAATAAAATTGTCAAAACCCAAACCTTGTGGGTATCCTAATGAGGCCGGCCCCTAAGGTGTTTCTAGAAGGGTTTTGGGATCAATTTTATAATTAAGGAAGAAAATATTGGTGATTAAGGAGAGAATTAGAGGTTTCTAGTTTATAGAGATCTAGTGTTTGGTGCCTATATAAACACCCACCCCTAGCCTCATAATTCATTCATTCATAACACCCACTTACAATCAATCGGTGCTTTTCATCTCTCCCTATACTCGACCGAAAATCCCACATTAGGGTTTAAGGCTTTCTCTTCTTTTCCTCCTAGATATTTTTCGGGTTACAAACCCTAATAGGTTTCGGTTGCAGTATGATCTCCAAAGGATCGCAACTTAAAAACCCTTCTGCAATGGTTTTCGGTGGTGTTTGGTTCTCATTAGTTCGACAACTTCAATAGCCCAAAGTAGGGCTTTCGGTTCTTGATTTTCTCCTCCAACCGAATTTGGTAAAACCCTATATAGGGTTTCCTGATTTTCAGGTTTACATTACAAGGGTGTGTTTGGTTTTCAGATTTCAAATAAAAGAATCATCCTATTGATGTTTGGAGCTCGTGTAGTTACGATATGCCATTGTTGGCGTACTTGTTTGACGTGTTGTGTATGCACGTAGAGGTGATAAACTTTAATCACTAAAGTTTTCAAGATCTAAGATTTCGTTAATTGACTTTTGTCATTAAACATAAAGGTTAGTGTTTCTTACTTTATTTGTGTGTTAATTCTTAATATCAAGCTAGATCCATCTGTTGCATACTCGTAGTTAAGTGGTTACCTAGTTATTAAATCCCAACGACATGTACATGTTGTTAGTCCTTTATTTTTTAGCTATTTGTGTAATTATAACAACTCCACTTTATTTGACCAAACTAGCTAAAAGACCCGTGAAATTCACGGGTATTTTAAAAAGATGCCACAAAAGTTATATAATAAGTGGTGTATTACCTAGTTAGACATTAGAAAGAACCACGCTGACATACGAATTGTTACAAATATAACATATGATTATCAAATATAGGTGGAATAACTAAAAAAAACATTTACATGTTGTAAAGAAAAATTTATGTTATTCAACTCAAACTATTATTTTAATTTTAGGATCTCTATTTTTTATGCAAAACATGATATTGAAAACAATGCTAATAACATTAATGTTTAATATGTACAATCATTTTGAATGTAAACTATTGAATTATAGTTCAATGAATAATACCAATTTTGTCTTTCTGTAACAACAAAATTTGGAAAAACACATTGTGCGTTTCACTTGGATTGCAAAGGACGTCCATAAGGACCACTTCTGAAGCATAAGACAACACAAAAAGTCCATGTAATTTATCTAACATTGCAAAAATAATCATTAACTAAAAGTTACCCATTTTATTTTTTTGCGTAAATAAAATATGAACAAATAGTCCCCCCCCCCCCCCCCCCTCACCCCCCCACCCCCCCACCCCCCCACCCCCCTCCCCCCCCCCCCCCCCCCCCCCCCCTTACAGTTACACTTGCATTACGAACAGTCCCATAGACCATTTATGTAACATAAAATTACATAAGAAGTCCATGTACTTTACCTAGGATTGTGAAAATACTTCTTTAACAGAAAAAGTACCTAAATTTTCCTTATGGTTTGCAACTACGAAAAACATTCTATAGAGAATATTTTACTACATATCTATACTGTCTATAAAAGTTGTACACCATTATTAAATTTTCGAGAACTTAAAAATTAAAAATTAAAAACTTATCAAAACATGGTCTAATAAATCTTTCAAAGAAAATATATGGTAATAAGAACAGAAACAAAATTTACAGACACTGTTTGTGGAAACTAGAATGGGGTTGAATAGTTTACATGTTCGCTTTGCGTTTTAATAAGTTTTGTAGGTTCAGCCCTAGATAGATCTTTTAATCTGTGGGAATATAGAGTACTAATGTAATCACTAAAGTAAACTCTGTGAGAGACTCTAACAAAGCAAATCGATGTTCACGCGGAAAATAAACAATAGTGCTAAAGAAGATTTACTAAAACAGTACTTGATCCTCTATGATCTTTTCCATAAATCATAAAAATATTCTTGATTGTTCAAAATCATCTGTTCCAACCTAAACCGTGTGGTTTCATTTATAGATATGAAACCCTAAACTAATTCTCCTAGAATTACGATTCCATGAGTCTATCTACTACTTCTCATGCCTATCCATAGTTTAAACGAACTAAACTTATCCTGGAGTAATTACTTTACTCTACCAGGACTAATATCATAAGCAGCAGGAACTACACACCCGCTAGTAGCAACTATTACACTATCAGTAGCAATTATTCTACCAGTAGGAACTACATACCTACCAGTAGGAACTAATAAATACAAATATTCCTAACAATGTGTTTGTTGGAAGTTTCACCTATGTTACAGACTTCGTAGTATTAGAAGACATAGGAGAATTTATTATAAGTGGTATGTCAGAGGTTGTGATGGGAAGACCCTTTAGAAATGTCACTCAATTAGAATATGATTGTGTTAAGGGTTTGATTTCGTTTACTAGGATATTTGACACCTACATCTTTTGGATGCCTCGCATGATACCTAGGCTTAAAAACTTTGAATGGAGTAAGGTCCCACCTATATTGGTACTTAGCCAATGAGATTTAATGAGCGGACTTAAGTATTCCCATGAAAAGAATAAGTTGATGTACAAAAATTGCTTAAACCTAGGTCCCGAATGCCAAGTTTATGAAGATATGAAAGAATGGCTCACCCTTGGACATGTGAGCACTGAACAAGGAGTTACGTAAGGCATGTGACTCCGAGTCTAGCTACAAGACTCGTTAAATAAACAAAAGCGCTTATTGGGAGGCAACCCAATCTTTTTATTTCTTGCGTTTTAGGTGTGTCGTGTGTTTTATTCTTTATTGTTTATTTCTATATGTTTGAATTATTTGTAATCATGCTTTGTTTTGTCTTTAACCTCGTCTTAATTACAATCAAAGGTATTTTGCATCAAATAAGAGTAGGAGAAAATATCTTGTTTTTAAGAACCATTTTCAAATATATAAAATAAATAGTTTAGTTTAATTAGCGTCTTTTGTGTCTTGTGTGTCTTGTTTTGAGTCATATGATTGTGCTAATCGTTCTTTTGGGTTATGCAGTAAATTTTTATATGAAATAATTAATAGGATATTTGTGCAGAATTTTTTTCAAGAAACGAAGAAAAATTTATTTACAGTTCATGAAGACGGCGTCGGGAATTCTTCCTAACGGGGTTGCCACTCCAGCTACAGTATATTTTGTATTTTCTTGTATTTTGGAAAAAATAATTTTGTGTAACTTTTAGAATTTTTAGGTTTCCTAATCCTTGCAGAAAACCATGATTACATTAGTACATTCATCCAATCTTTATTACTTTTATAGTGTCTAAACTTTATAAACAAAGGTTGTATATTATTATCTCGTAGAACTTTACGCGTGGTGTAGTTGTTTCTTGTCTTTGATTTGCAGGTTATATTTGATAAGGAGAAACCCGAAAGTTCTTAGGATTTTCATGTGGATGATTCTTGGATGACGATTTGCCAGTTTATCTTGTTTCTTCTCTAATATTGAGCAATACCAAGGGAGTACTAGTTTCTTTTGCTTTTTCTTATTTTCCCTTTATTCTTTTTTAGGTACTTGTAGAAAATTGGGGACAATGTTCAAAATAAGTGTAGGGGGAAATAAAGCCTTAGAAACTATTCCTTCAATTACATTTGCTTTGTCCTTAAAAGATGAGTAATATACTGAAACGTAGCGTAGATGATAATTTTGACCCAAATTTAAATTTTTTTATGACACATACAGGTGAAAACTTAGTATTAATAGCATCTCATTGGATATGAGTTATATGACTAGCACAAAAACCCTACCACTCAAAAATTATATCCTAAAAATATAAGGTTCGCCCCTAGATCTTTAGGAATTAAGCACCCGTATTTGGTGCTTATATAATTTTAACCTGCTCAAGTCACGGTTTTCACTGTATCCCCTCCTTAAGGAAATTTCGTCCTAAAATTTAACTAGTAGGTTCAATAGCACAGTCAGCAAACAATCAGGGATACTTAGCTTTCGTATGGTCCTCACGGTCCCACGTGAACTCAGGGCCACGCTTTGAATTACAACGAACTTTAACGATTAGAATCTTACTACGTTTCAAACTCTTAACCTCACGGTCCATAATTTCTACGGGTTCCTTAAAAAATGAAGGGTTTTGTCAATCTTGATCTCGTCTAGTGGCACATGCAGATTTGCTTCCGCCAAATACTTGTTCAAATTCGCCAATGAAATGTGTCATGACATGCTACTCAACTCTTCGGGCCAATCTTAACGATAAGCTATCTGGGTTGATCCTTTTTTTCATGGATGTCAAATGGTCCTACATACTTTGTGCCAACTTTCCTTTCTTTTCCAAAATGTATTTCACGCATTCTAGGCGGACAGTTCAGTAAACACTCGGATCCCCAACCTCAAACTCTAGTGTCTTGCGCCTATTATTAACGTAGCTCTTTTGACGATCCCTCCCCGCTTTGAGCTTTTCCTTTATCAAGACTACCTTATCAGTCATCTCTTGCACCAATTTTGGTCCAATCAACCTGCTTTCTCTAATTCCAGCCCATAGAACGGGCGACCTACATTTCCTTCCATACAGTGCTTCAAACAGAGCACATCGAATACTCGTATGATAACTATTATTATAAGAAAATGTAGTAATGGTAGAAGTGGACATCCCAACCTGCCCACCAAAAGTCGATCATATACGCTCTTATACATATACTACATGTTGAATTGTTTTTTACGCTCACTTTGTCCATTCGTCTGAGGATGATAAGCCGTACTCATATCTAATCGCGTCCCTAAGGCTTTCTGTAATGTTTGCCAAAAATGTAATGTAAATCGTCCATCTCGATCTGAAATAATCGACACAGGCACTCTATGCCATGCGACAATCTCATCGATGTATAACCTTGCCAACTTCTCTATACTGCAATCCTCACGGGTCTCAGAAAATAAGCTGGACATTGGTTAGTCCTATTACCTGACTACCCATCTTGCTCATGTTTGAAAAATTTCATTTTCATTTTTATATGTTGGAGCCATAGTTTAGGAATGTTTTACTTTCGATTTGGATTTTTCTAATATTTTAATATTATGAATTAAGGATTTGCTAGTTTATTTTTGCGTAGTGTGGAGGGAGCAGTTATTTAGGGTGATTTTGAATTATGTGTTATGTGGTGTGTGAACCTTAAGATAGTGTCGTCGTGGAGGGAGTTACACTTCTGAAAAAGGGGCAGCTATAATTATGTGGCAACATAACTATACATGCGCCAAAACCAAGTAGACTTGCATGTTGATTACATGGGATTGATGTTGAACATGTTAATATGTTGGTTATACTTGCTATGTATATGGTAATGTGTAGAGTATGATAAGATTATGGGATTGGAAATCCATATTATATCGTCTAATGTATATAAATTTTATTTTATAGAAATGGCTCTAAACCAACGAAGCAATTCCAGAAACAATGAAAACCCTAAAATTGCTACTATGATAGCGCAGCAGATGCAAAACATCATCCCTCAGATTGTCAAGCAAGTGACCAACAACATGAACAACAACAACAACAACAACGACAACAATGCAAATAATAGGAATGGTAGGAACAATGGATGTTCTTACAAGGGGTTCATGGCTTGTAATCCCCAAGACTATGATAGAAAAGGAGGTATGATAGCACTTACCCAGTAGATTGAGAAAATGGAGTCTGTGATAGACAATAGTGGATGTGCAAAAAATCAAAAGGTGAAGTATGCTACAAGTTCATTCATAAATAAAGCCTTGACTTGGTGGAACACTTAGGTTTAGACAAGGAGTCCTAAAGCTGCTGCAGGAATGACATGGGTTGAGTTCAAGGTGTTGCTTGTGGAAGAGTTTTGTCCAAGTAACAAAATGGAGAAGTTGGAGAGTAAATTTTGAAATCATACTATGGTTGGGGCTAATCATGCGGGGTACACTGATCGGTTCCATGAGTTGGCCAAACTAGTCCCATACTTGGTAACTCCTGAGTTAAAATGCATCAGAAGGTATATAAACGGATTGGTACCTCAAATTTGTAGAATTCTCCAAGCAACTCAACCAACCACAATATAGAGTGCTATTCTTAAGGTTGGGATACTTACTGATGAGGCAGTCCGTTGTGGTACATTGACAAGGAGTAGTGAGAAAAGAAAGGAAGTGGAAGAGACAAGTAAACAAGGAGGTTCATGAAAAGATAATAAGAAGGCAAAAGTGGGAAAAGGGTTTGTGGTGACAGCTCCTCCTAGAAATGAAAATGTGGGCTCATATCCTAAGTGTGCTAAGTGTTTTATTTATCATCCAGAAAGTAGACCTTGTAGGTTGTGTTTCAACTGTCAGACACCGGGCCACTTTGCTAGAGATTGTCGGGCGCGGTAAGCAGGTGGCATAGTTAGTGCTTGTTAGAATGGGAAAATAATTCAAAGGGTTGTTCATGATTGCGGGAGCCGAACATTTTACAATACTTGTCCTAAGCTGAATCGAGCACCTGGTCAAGAGGAAACCGTTTAGCTTTGGAGGGCAATTAAAACACCTGGAATAATGGAAATCAAGCTAGAGGAAGGGCCTTCAATGTGAATGCATTCGATGCTCTACAAGATCCCAACGTTGTGACGGGTACTTTCTCTTTAAACAATCACTTTGATACTATACTTTTTGATTCTGGAGTTGATTTTAGTTTCATTTCCACTAAATTTGCGCCCTTACTAAATGTGAAACCTAGTATTGTAAGCCCTGGATATGTAATAGAAGTAGCTAATGGTAAGAAAGAAGAAGTTGATAGGATTATCCGTGACTACAAACTAGAACTAGGAAATTTTATTATTCACTATAGATTTGATACCAATGGGTCATGGAAGTTTTGATGTGATTGTGGGGATGGATTGGTTATCTAAAAATAAGGCTGAGATAGTGTGTCATGAGAAGGTGGTTAGGATACCGTTGGAAGGTGGTGAGATACTTCATGTTTAAGGGGAACGTACTTTAGGAGGAACAAAAACACTAATGAGCACAAAGGCAGATGAACCAGAGTTGAGTGATAATTCATATATACTGAGTATTTCACTGATGTATTTCTGGAGACTTATCGGTATTACCACCCAACGACAATGTTGAGATTTCCGACATATATTTAATTCCGGAGCGACGCTGGTTGCGAAGTCTTCCATAGCGAAAGCACCCTCAGAAAATGCAAGAGTTGTTTGAACAACTTTAAGAATTGCAAGATAAGGGCTTTATTCGGCCAAGTCATTCTTCGTGAGGAGCCCCAATATTGTTCATTAAGAAGAAGGATGGTTCATTGCGTATGTGCATAGACTACCAAGAATTGAACAAGTTAATCGTCAAGAACTAATACCCTCTCCTATATGATCAACGATTATGTGATAATTGATAGATTTAGCGCGTTACTTCTCTATGATAGATATCGGTCGGGTTAATATCACCTTAGATTGCTTTTAGATGATATCCCAAAGATCGCGTCAAAACGCGATAGGACACTTTTGTGTTTACGGTTATGCCTTTTGGGTTAACCAATGCACCAGCGGTCTTCATGGACTTAATGAACCGGGTTCGCAAACCGTACTTAGATAAGTTTGTCATCGTATTCATTGATGACATCTAGATCTACTCAAAGATTAAGGAGGTTCACGAGGTTCATTTGAAGTTGGTGTTGGAGCTGCTGAAGAAGGAGAGGTTGTATGTTAAGTTTTCCAAGTGCGAGTTTTAGTTGCAGGAAGTACATTTCCTTGGTCACGTAGTCAATCATAACGGTATTCACGTGGACCCAAGAAAGATTGAGGCAATAAAGAATTGGAAAGCTCCTACAACACCATCCGAAATACGATCATTTTTGGGGTTAGCTGGTTACTACTAACGTTTTATCGTGAACTTCTCTAAGATTGCTAAACCCCTACTTCAGTTTGATCAGAAAAAAAACAAGAGTGTGAGTAGGGCACGGAGCAGGATGAGGCTTTCTAGACTTTGAGACAATTTGTGTAATGCTCAAATACTATCGTTTCCTGATGGAATAGTAAGAGATTTTGTTAGGTCTACTATGGGAACGCGTTCGAATCACAGGGTTTTAGGTTGTGTACTCATGCAAGATGGAAGGTAATCGGCTATGCATCGCGACAATTGAAGATCCATGAGAAGAATTATACAACACACGACCTAGAATTAGGAGCAGTCGTGTTTTCTTTAAGACTTGGCGCCACTTGTAGGAACGAATAGTGTCATATATACGGATCATATTAAGAGTCTTCAAACACATATTCAATCAGAAGGAAGTATTGAATATGCGTCAAAGATGGCGGATTGACGTTATTCTTGCGACTATGAGTCGTGAGATTGCTATTATCCAGGTAAGGCGAACGCACCCCCCACCTTAGTAGCTGATGCCTTTAAAGTAGGATAAGAGCGAATGACAAAACCTAAACGTGTGACGAGCAATGGCTAGGAACCATTCAGTTCGGAGTAAATAGAATGATACCTGGCAGCCCAAATGTAAGGCGTCAAGGAAAGCAGAACACACAACAGAGATTACACGGATTAGACCAGCAGATGGAAGGAATAAGAGATGAGAGCTTATCTTTATGGATCGCTATAGGTTCGTTAGTGGGGAGAGTGTGAGAACTATAATCATGGATGAAGCTCATAAGACTAGGTACTCTATGCATCCGGGAGCGGATAAGATGTTCCATGATCTTTGAGATATGTATTGGTGGCCGGGTATGAAGAGGGATATTGCTACGTATGTTAACAAATGTTTAACTTGTTCGAAAGTAAAGGTTGAGCATCAAAGGCCTTTAGGTTTATTGCAACAACCACAGATTCCCGAGTGGAAATGGGATAACATCACTATGGATTTTATCACGAAGTTACATAGGTCGAAGAGTGGGCATGATATAATATGGGTAGTAGTCGACAGACTGACCAAGTTAACTTATTTTCTGACGACACATGAGGATTACAATATGGTGAAGTTGGCAAGGCTGTACATCGATGAGATCATCGCACGACATAGAGTGCCTGTGTCGATTATTTCGGATCGAGATGGACTGTTTACATCATGTTTCTGGTAAACATTACAGAAAGCCTTAGGGACGCGATTGGATATGAGTACGGCTTATCATCCTCAGACGGATGGACAAAGTGAGCATACAATTCAGACATTGGAGGATATGTTAAGAGCATGTGTGATCGAATTTGGTGGCAATTGGGATGTCTACATACCATTAACTAAATTTTCTTATAATAATAGTTATCATTAGAGTATTTGATGTGCTCCGTTTGAAGCACTGTATGGAAGGAAATGTAGGTCGCCCATTCTGTGGGCTGAAATTGGAGAAAGCAGGTTGATTGGACCAGAATTGGTGCAAGAGACGACTAATAAGGTAGTCTTGATAAAGGAAAAGCTTAAAGCGGTGAGGGTTCGTCAAAAGAGCTACGCTGATAATAGGCATAAGCCACTAGAGGTTAAGGTTGGGGATTGAGTGTTACTGAAGGTATCGCCTTGGAAGGGTGTGATACATTTTAGAAAGAAAGGTAAGTTGGCACCGAGGTTTGTAGGACCATTTGAAATCCTTGAAAGGATCGACCCTGTAGCTTATCGGTTAAGATTGCTCGAAGAGTTGAGTAGCGTACACGACACATTTTATGTGTCGAATTTGAAGAAGAGTTTAGCAGATGCATATCTGCATGTGTCACTAGACAATATCAAGATTAATAAAAACCTTTGTTTTGTTGAGGAACAGTAAAAAATTATAGATCGTAGAGGTTAAGAGTTTGAAGTAAGTAGAATTCCAATCATTAAAGTTCATTGGGAATTCAACGGTTGCCCTGAGTTCATGTGGGAACGTTCGAGGAACCATATGAAAAGCCTAAGTATCCTTGATTGTTTGATGGACTGTGTGTTGAACCTCTATAGCTAAATTTTTGGTTAACTTTCCATAAGGAGGGGATTACGTGACTAACCGTGGACGTGAGCAAACCGTTAGAGTTTACTAAAGTATTTATAGGTGTTATAATTGGGTGCTTATGTGACCTTATATGAGTATTTGTCTAATTCAATCGTGATGCGTTTTGTTATCTTATTGTGATTGAGTTATGGTTGTAGTAGCTATTTCATTTCGTTACATTTTGTGACTATGGAAATGATAGCATGATTTGTAGCATTATCATGTTATTTGGTAAATAATTGTAGTATGAGCGTAAAGAGAATATAGTGTATTCCTAGGAATGAATTAAGTTAAGTATTTAAATTAATTAAGCATTAGTCTTTCTATTTTAGGAAAGTAATATATGAAAGAAATTTATAAATAGTAAGTTTATAACTAGTTTTTATTTAAAAGGTTTACAATTAATATAAAAGGGTTTTTATAAAATAAACAAATAGGGAAAAAATACATTTATTATTAATTTAATAGTAATACGTATATTTTATAGATATATATATATATATATATATATATATATATATATATATATATATATATATATATTATATTATATTTTATATATATATATTATTGGGGGCCGGTTTTTAAAGAAAAGAAAAAAAGAGTCAAGTTCAAAAAACAAAAACTAGTATTAGATAAGGATTAGGAATTAGGTTTAGCCTATAAATACAAAAATTAGTCCTCTCCCCCTTGTTTCTATTGATCGGCCGAACCCCCAAGAAGGAAAAAAAATATTATTTTTTTGATCAAGAATTAAGTGTGTTGATTCAAGTGTAATCGGTTAAAGGTTTTATGTATGATCTTCAATCCCGTTCTTGTTTAATCCTCTTATTATTATTAACAATGATTTGATGGATAATTAAGGTTTCATTAAAATTCAGTAAATATGTTAAGATGATCATTAATAATCTATTACGATGTAATTAATAGGTTTAGTTGTTGTTAAATTCGGAATTAAAACTGGGCAGATTTTTAGGTTATCTTGTAAAACTCATAACTTGGTCATATGAATAGCTTTTATTGATTTTATTGAGCCTAAAATTATCTACAGAGAGTCTACTTTCCAACCTCGTTGGTTTCATGAACTAAAAGTGAGTGGAAGTTAGTCAAAATAATTTTACAAGATTCGTTGTCAAATCTAAGTTTTTGAGCAGAAGATTCTGGGTTGTGTTTGTGAAGGTCAAATAACCTTATCAAATAGTCGTGTTTTATTAATGGGATGGCTACAGTTGCACAGTTCATGTTGTTACGAGTTTTTGAATTTTTGTTAGAATTTTCCTAAGTGTTCTAAATGGGTTGATCAGCTAACCTTTTTGTATAGTAGAATCAGGTCAAATTTCGGACACGTGGTGATGTTTGAATTTTTTTATAAATAGTTAGACTCAATATTATTTTTCTAAAAAATAACAGTAGTCTCATAACCATTGAGAGTTTGGGAATGCCAAGTAGTGTAAAGATCAATTTGATGATTTGGTATTTTTATTGTAGTCATGAAATGACTATAAAATTCTGCCAAAATCTGGAAAACTGGAATAAATGATTAAAGGTATTTAGAATATAAGTAAGGTATGGGAAGTGTGGTAAAGGGTTTATAATCACAATATAGTCATAGTAGTCCATCAATTGATTGTTACATCGACTTGGGCATTTAGCCTAATCGCGTGTAACACGTGTTTTATTTGTGTTTAGTTGTGTGTGTGTGTGTGTGTGTGTGTATTTGTGAAGTAGTGTGCATCAGGATGTTTTCATAGTCCCATTTTTTGTTTTTATAGTGGATGAAAATGGCTGCAAATTGTTTTGAAATGTTTATTGTGTGATAATTGTTTTTAATTGGGTATGGACATTACATGGACTTTTAGTTGATTTGTGTTACATGATGTATTGATAGCGATCAGTATGAGTACGACTCCACCCATGTGTTGATTTTGATATTGATTAGGAGCGGTGATTGAAGTTACGCCTACTCAGTGATACATAGATCAGATGAGTACGCCTACTTAGTGTTTATTATGGTGCCATGGGATTGGAGGGGTACGCCTACTCGTTGTGTGAATATGTTGATTATATATGTGCATGCTTGCATAGGGTCATGATAGTTCATTATTGTCTAGCCTTGTTTTGTTAAAATCATAGTGAAAGCGAGTTTTAGTTGTTTGTCTAAAACCTTAGCGCTACGCTCGCGTCTCTCTCTCTCGCTCTTTGTTGACGTTTTAAGCTCATTTTCAGGTGGGCATCTTGAGACAGTGAAGTTAGGAAGCTTGGTTGTGAGACGTAGGCTTGCACGCGCACTCGCGCATCGGCGCGCGTCGCGCGCTGCGTCGTCATTGCGCACGCGCTTCTTTGTCGCTGTCTCGGCGCTCGCTCGCTCGGATCCTCGGCTCGGTCTGCCCCCCATTGATAGGTTTGAGACATTTTGTTTATGTTCACATATGTGTAGAGGGAATAAGCCTTAGAAACTATTCCTCATTGTATTTGATTTGTGCACGCGCTCTCTCGCTCTCATGAGTAATTATATAAAACGTAACGTAAGACACGGTATTTTTGACCAATTTTAAAAAATTTTATAGGCACATACCGATGGAAAAGTTAGTATTAATAGCGTTCAGGGAAAGGAGTTATATTATTAGCACAAAAACCCTACCACTCAAAAATTACACCAAAATAATGTGAGGTTCGCCTTTAGATCTTTAGGAATTAAAAAGCATTCATCTTTGGTGCTTAGATAATTTTGACATTTAGCTTGCTCGAGTTAAGGATTTGAGCAATCATATATGTCTCGTTCATGGATTTATGCGAGCATGTGTCGTTTTGTCGCTTTTTCTGGAGCATTGGTATCGGTTAAAATTATGAGAGTGTACCGATAGTATATTAAATTCTAGAATACTCAGATTTTAGTGATGCCATCCGAGGACGCTGTAGATAGTTGTATTGTGTTATTAGGATTTGCTAAATGATAAGAGGCATTAGAAAAAACCTTTGTTTTTAAACCCGCATTTTTATAGTTATGATGATCACCTCGATCATGTAAGTACCCCCACACCCTTGCTTCACACTCATTTTTAGTGCAAGATACCATAGTACACCCCTCAGAGCCTATCCTTTTCACGATTCTCATAATTTTCTAGTGAGATTCGGATTATTAGTGAAGAGCATTCTTTACACCCCACTAAATGTTACACCTAAATTGCCTTAGCCTTTCTTGTATGTACTTATTTTTTGTACATTATTGTTATCACATTTGTAACCCTTAGTTAATTGTTTGCTTGAGTACATGGTTGCTAAGTCAAGTCAATTATTAGTGTATACAGTTTTAGGACGATTGCGATTCATGGTAGTTTTCATTTTATGGAGAAATGAGGAAGAAGTCAAATTATTACCCCTACATGTGCTTAATACACTCCATGTTTGTTGATCCTTCTAATTCTGGTCATTAGTTAGTTTATGTATTGAGTATTAAAAACTCAAGTGTAGGGGTGCAATCATAAACTCCAAGTCATGAATATGTTTATTTGTGTTCAAGCAAATGGCAGGGCAAAAGTGTACGAAAAAAATATAGATAAAAAATGAAAAAAAGAGAAAAAAATAGAAAAAAGAGTGAAAAAATGTATGGACTGCCATTTTGCTTTTGTTTATGTTTATGTTCAAGAAAGAGTCGAGAAAAAAGAAAGAAAAAGTTTGATGTAGAGTTTGTATCTTTGTCCTAGTGTGGTCGAGTCTTGGCTTAACATCGCCTTATACATGTATTTTTGTGAATGATTGACTTGCTACCAATAAAATTCCCAAATATCCTCAACCGTGTTTTCCTTTACCCTGCACCTATACATCATAACCCTTTAAAAGACCTATTTGATAGTAATTCATAGGTGCTTGAGCCAATGCGGTGAAGGTTTGATCCTTTATCAAGCTTATGGTAATTTATATGATATGCCAGGTAATGAGTGTTATTTTACCGCTTCCCATATTGTTATTATTCATTATACACCCGAGACAAAGAGAGAATCCAAACACTTATCTGAGGTGCTTGTATATAATCTCCATGCTTTTAATTACGTGGTATAGTTGGTTGTGCCATGAATTATCTTTATTGAGTAGGTTAAACTCCCATGATCTTGTAATTTTCTAGGTAGAAAAGCTCATTTGCTTAAGGACAAGCAAATTCCAAGTGTAGGGGTATTTGATGAGGTGTCATTTTATACACTTTTTCGCGGTCATTTAACCTCTAAATCACTCAAATATGCCCAAAATACATGCTTAATCATTTCTTTTTGTGTTTTTAGCACTTGGATGTCATTTGGAGGAAATACACGTGGCTTGGACTCAATTTGGGAAGAAATGGACAAGATTTCAACTCCACAATTCCTTGTGATGGTGTCAGAAGGCCAAAGGGATGGCGTCAGAGATTCTTGTGATAGCATTTGAAGTAGCCGACTTAAAGAAGCCCATAGAAGATTTGGCGGGCTGACGGCGTCGCAATTAACAAGCGACGCCATTGCGATTATTTTCTTATGTATATAGCCTTATTTTTTAGGGTTTAGGGTAGAATTCATGGGTAATACTTAGGGAATGATTTGGTGCCTTAGTGCAGACATTTTTAGGGTTTTATATGTAACACCCCCAAATTGGGTCGCAGCGGAATAAGGGTCCGGGGCGTGTTACTTCATAGATCAATAACACAAGATGTATATAGAACGACCAAAAAGTCGTTTAAAACTGATACATTGGATTAAACAAAGTATTTGTTACATAAGCCGAAGCTTCACTTGTCCACTTGTTCAAAATACAAAGATTTCTAGCCCATACAATTATACAAAATGTAATGCGACAAAATCTTTAATGCATGATATCCAAATCAAAACCACCAATGTATCCCTTGCACCTCGTGCTTACTGATCCCCTGAAAAACATTGCTTTAAAACTGTTCAAACATTAATGTTGGGTGTTTTCATAGGTTTGATAAAATCATATATGTAGGACCCAGATTGCCTAAGTGCTTGATATGCACAGATGCAGACATCATATAAATGTAATTACGTTGCTCTAAGCTCATGACACTGAAGCTTGACATGAATGAATACCAAATAAATGATCTACATTGCCCGTGGTGATGTTCTAACTTGCAACATCCTATATTCGACATGGTATACGTTCGTTTGTCCAGTGATAGCTAATCACCCGAATGGGGAGGTCAATCCCAATAGATCTATTAATAACATTCGCGCTCACAATCCCGCAATTGACAGATTCTATGATAATGGGTCAGTTATTTTTGGGTTATCGCTACTTAGCGCACGTAAATATACATGAAACTTAAACTGGTGTCCATGGTAAAGCATTGCATGTTTTACTCCAAAAAACTTATAAAACAAAAAACATTGTTTAAAACGTTGGGGTCTATGAACTTACTTGGCGTGAGCTAAATTACAAGTGTATCACAAATAGTGCGTCACGCAAATCGATCAGATGCAACCTATTTAATTAAGGTCGTATAAGTACTAATCACACTGTTATCTACTACCCTGCATAATTCTATATAGCTAATCACCAGCTAAATGTTTGAGTGAATCATGTTTAATAAATCCACAAACATTTATAAATTACTTTTGGTCAAACCGTCATAACTTTCAGTTTTAAGTCCGTTCTTGCGTTTCTTATGCCCATGTTACGTACTAGACGAGTTATCAAAATTTACATTTTTATATTTTTGACCCTCTGATGAACAGTACTTTTTACTGTTCATACCAGTTATAGAGTTATTTTTATAGTTTTAATTATCGTAAAACCCGTAAACGTCATATTTTATTCGTTATAGCTCTGTTTTTAGTGATTCTTTCGAGCACGTTCTCGTAATTGAAAGTTCTACTTATTTATGGAGGTTTACAAAATCAAAACTTTCTGTTTATGAATAGTAAACTTTTATAAAATTTGTTGTTTATTAAAATAAAAATAAAAAAAAAGTATTAATTGGCATAATACTCGCGAAATTCAGTAATCGTTCGTTATTAATGAAAATTTACGATTCTTATCATTTTGGGAATCCTAAAAATATGTATTATTTGTTAAAAATACCAAACTTGCTGTTTGAATAATTTTTATAAAAAGTTTTTATAAAAAATTCTTTTACTTTTTCTGGAGCATTGGTATCGGTTAAAATTACGAGAGTGTACTAGTAGTATATTAAATTCTAGAACTTGTTTTAGTGATGCATCCTGAGATCGCTGGAAGATCGCATTAGTGTGATTAGGATTTGCTAAATGATAAGAGGCATTAGGATAAACCCTTATTTTTAACATGTATTTTGTATAGTTATGATTGTCACCCCGATAATATAACTACCCTCACACCCTTGCTTCGCATTCATTTTTAGTGCAAGATACCCCTAGTACACCACTCTAAGCCTATTATTTTCGTAGTTCTCGTAATTTTCCAGTAGATTCTGGATTATTAATGAAGAGCATTGTTTACGCCCCACCAAAATGTTACACCTAAATCACCTTAGCCTTCCTTATATGTACTCATTTTTAGTATATTATTGTTATCACATTTGTAAACCCTAGTTAATGGTTTGCTTGAGTACATGGTTACTAAGTCGAGTCTTTTATTAGTGTATACAGTTTTGGGACAATTGAGATTCATAGTAGTTTTTATTTTATGGAGAAATGGGGAAGAAGTCAAATTATTACCCTCATACGAGCTTATTGTACTTCATGTTTATTGATCCTCCTAATTCGGGTCATTAGTTAGTTTATGTATTGAGTATTAAAAACTCAAGTGTAGAAGTGTGTCTAGAATCCCAAGTCATGTATATTTTTATTTATGTTCAAGCAAATGACAGGGCAAAAGTGTACCCAAAAAAATATAAAAAAGGTGAAAAGAAAAAAAGAGAGAAAAGAAAAAAATCAAAAAAGAAGAAAATATGTATGGGCTGCCATTTTGTTTATGTTTATGTTATGTTCAAGATAGTGTCAAGAAAAGAAAAGGAAAGAGTTTGATGTAGAGTTTGTATATCTTTGTCCTAGTGTGGTCGAGTCTTAGCTTAGCAACTCCTTTTACATGTATTCGTATATATAATTAACTTGCCACCAGAAAAATTCCCCAAATGTCCCCCAATCGTGTTTCCTTTACCCAACACCTATACATCACAGCCATTTAAAGACCTCTTTAATAGTAGTTTCTAGGTGTTTACGCCAATGTGGTGGAGGTTTGATCCTTTCTCAAGCCTGTGGTTATTTATATGCTATGATAGGTATGAGTGTTATTTTCCCTTTTCCCATATTGTTATAATTCATTATACATCCGAGAGAAAGAGAGAATCTAAACACTTATGTTAGATGCTAGTTTATAATTTTCGTTGTTTTAATTACGAGGTCTAATTGATTATGCCATGAACTATCTTTATTGAGTAAGTTAAATGCCTCCGATATTGCTATTGACTAGGTATAAAAGCTCATTTGCTTGAGGACAAGCAAATCTCAAGTATAGGGGGTATTTGATGAGGTGTTATTTTATACACTTTTCAGGGTCATTTAACGCCCTAAATCATGAAAATATGCCCAAAATACGTGCTTAATCATTTCTTTTTATGTTTTTAGCACATGGATGGCATTTGGAGGAAATACACGTGACTTGGACTTAATTTGGGAAAAAATGAACAAGAATTCAACTTTACACAAAATTTGTTATCAATAGGGCATACAGTGCGTGGAGACGGCGTCACAAAACCTTGTGACGACGTCAGAATGCTCAAGCGACGGCGTCAGAGATTCTGGTGACAGCGTCAAAAGTAGCCGACTCAAAGTAGCCCATAGAATATTCGTGGGTTGACGGCGTCGCAATTAACAAGCGACGCCGTCACGACTATTATCCTATATATACACCTTTAGTTTTTAGGGTTTTAAGTGTGAAATTCGTGAGGAATATTTAGGGAATGATTTTATACATTGGTTCAATTGTTTTTAGGGTTTTATAACCTTATTGTATCCACCATTACTCCATGTTTTATTGAAGTGAAGTTTTTTTTATCCCTTTAATCTTTGATATGTCTATGTATTGTTTGATTAACTATTATTCGCTTTCAATTAACATGTTAGACTAAATTTATTAGTGTTTGCCTATGATTGCATGAAACTTAGTTTGTAATTCCTTTTACTATTGCTTTTTGTTGGTGGTGTGCACGTTAGGCTCTAGAAACTAACTTCTTAATTGATTGCGAAGACGTATAGGGAAACGTGATTGTGTAGAAAGGATACCATCGCAATAGTCTTCATACTACCTTGTCCTAATATGGTTGATCACCTTTTAAGTGTTTGAGTGAGTGTAATATACTCTTAGCAGCCTTGTGGTAGTCTTCATACTACCTTACTTGTGCGTTGTCTTAACGGAATATTGCATAGAAAGTGGGTTCGTGTAATTCGCTTGTGAATTAGGAAATACTTACACATTACATCGCAAGGGTGACGGGCAATAGGATTAAGAAGAGCAATCTATGGAGTAATGCATGATTAAGTGAGCACGTTTGTTTACCTATACGAGTTTCCACATAGTTAGATTAGATTAAAATTATATTAGTAGTTAATTAGTTTAAATCAACCCCCCTTCATAACCCGAGATTTTACTTGCTTTCTAAAGATATAAAAATACAAAAGTATTCTTCTCTCAACCCTTAGACCTTAGTGAAATTCGATTTGAACCTACCCAAATTATTCCCCTAGAGAACAATAACAACCCCCGAGTCTTGCCTATACTACACTACAATGATCAGGTACACTGCCTAGGGGATTGTAAAACTTTTGGTGTTTGCCAATCCCCCCACTTCACATCATCGTCAATTGATAACTATTCTCTCTTCTACAAACGATATCAACCGATCCAATGATAAACTCAAGATCTTCGCCTTTTTTTATTTGACAAAAGGGGGAGAATAAAAGCAAAGCAAAGATGCTTATGATCGGGGGAGAAAGCTAGCATAACTAGCAATTACGGAAGCAAAGAGCTATAACGTACATGGAAGTATATAAGTTATGTAAGGCTCATAAGGTAAATACAATGTTTAAGCATCACCAATTTACAAGGCCAAGATCAAACGCAAACTACATCAACGGCCATCTTCATCTTCGCTATGTTTGTAATTTTATTTGCTTTCCGAAATTTTATTTGTCATCATCAAAAAGGGAAAGATTGATGGTAGCAACATTGACAAATAAAAGCTCCTCTATATTTTAATGATGACAAATCAAAGTTCGCAAAACATAAAATAACAAATGATCAGACAAATGTCTGTAACCAACCTGATTTTTAGCTTATTCGCACTAGAAAAGGTCACAAAGCATCTAGCAAACGTGGCCAACGCACCACCTGTGAATTCCGTTTTTACGGATTTGCTTTTGTCGGATTTCCTCTTACCCGACAAATGTGGAAACTTCAATAAAGGTATGTATATGATATTATAGCATTTAGGAACACTCCAAATGAGGTTTATACTTAGAGAGGAGCAACAACGAATTCTCCCGTTTTTCAACAAAACGCAAACTTAAATCTTTTATCAAACGCCTGTAGCCAAGGCCGAAACTTTTTTCCAAACCTAGTATGATCATATTTTCAACATACCATCTAACAAAAGTATTCATTTGACATTAATCCGGATTTACGTTGTTCCTAATCACGTAACGGGTTTTACTCCCTTATTGGTCAAACTAAGTCAAAGTTCACTTTGTGTAAACGCATTCTTTCCCGTTATGGGATATGCTTTACTTGTGATGCAAAGCACTTAGCTTTTTTGCATCAAGATGGTCAGTGATCAAATCCATTATTGATTATTATGGATTGAAGTCTAAATGACTAAAAGAGTTTATGGTATTTGGAGATTAATTATGCTTTGACTTTTCTTACCTCCTTACCAATAAATGTTTTACAAACTTACACATGTATTCCTCACATGTACAAAGATGAAATACAATAAAAACTCCCATAACCTCCATTAACCAACAATCCTGAAACCCATCCTTCCTAATCATTTATTTACCCCTCTTACCTAACAAATGATTATATCTTCCACACACACTCTAAACATTCCTTCTTTCTTAAACCATCCTATAATCATACTTGCCCACTCTTTCTCTGTTATTGGCAATGTGATTATAAAACCCAAATCAATCTTTTGATTTCA
The DNA here is from genome assembly GCA_026074375.1 of Tanacetum coccineum. Taxonomy (NCBI): domain Eukaryota; kingdom Viridiplantae; phylum Streptophyta; class Magnoliopsida; order Asterales; family Asteraceae; genus Tanacetum; species Tanacetum coccineum. Next base: position 27,677 of record BQNB010031792.1, on the reverse strand, counting down.
TCCTAAACATCATCATCATCATACTTTTCATCTTCAAACCTTATTCAAGCCTATACTCCTCTTCACATAAACCTTTCCTAAATAATACCCACACGAGACAACTCACATTCCCTTATACAATGTACTCTCCTTGTACTTATTGTACATTTTGTTCCCTTCATTCTCAACATAGGCTCTTCCACATCCCATCAAAACATTCTCCATCACACATCCACTATTCACCTTCTTCCTCACAACATTTGAATTTTACACACACACACAAACACTCTCTATTATCCTTACCCTTGATCAAGCCATTTCATCAATCCAAGTTAGCTTACTCTCTTCTCCTCCCTTGGATTGATTTCAACAAACAAGCATACTTCACTCACCAAAAAAACACACTTCTCTCTTCACCCTTGATCTTGCCAGTTCACCCATCCAACTTACCTCTCTTCATCTCATCCTCACCTTTCATTTCAAACTAAGATCAATAGGCACCTTCCATCTCATCACCATCACATCAGTGCCAACATCATTCACACACATTCTCTCTTATACCAACATGTCTTAATGAATTTGAAAATTCAAATTCAAATCCCTTTCCCCATTCACCCAAAGTAAGAATATTCCTGGGGAATGTTCTCATAGTTACCCAACTAACTTCTTTAAACTTTTAGTTAGATCCTAACTAAGCTAGTTACATTTTGAGGAATACCCAAAATATCTCTTTCTGATAATTCTTTTCTCTCTTTTCAATATCAGATAAGTAAAAGGCTATTAAATACTTCACAAACGCTTTTATCAAATGGTTGAAAGGTCTTAGCGTGAAGTATAATTGGGGGTTTAAAAAGTACGGGTATTTAAAATGCTAAAATCCCAAAGAAAGTATTTCGGGAATTTGGTACGCTGGCAACGCACTGATGTGTGGGCAGCGCGCCACCCGTGAAATACTTTCTAATATTTGGGATCTTTGGCCTATAAACACCCACCCTTGGCCTTTGTATTCCTCACCTCTTGCAAACATTCTTTCCATACTTCTCTTTTCTCTAATCCTCCAAGTCTAACACTACTTGTGTTCTTAATCTTCTCCTTTATCATTCTATTGAAGATCACATCTCCAAAGAGAGACAAACAAGTACCTAATCCATATTTGTGTGTTATTAGTCGATGGTCTTCTTTCTCATACCCTTTCTTTAGAATCGAGTCTCTAGGTTATGTTAGAACTTGATTCATAAATCTATCTTTATTTCAATCGAGTTGTAAGGAAAGTCTTGTATCCGTGGGAACAAGCCTAGATCACTTGGGATCTAGTTGGAGTTTGGTAAACTTCCAAGGGGAAGTTCTTTGTTGATCTAAGTGATCCTAGAGGTTAAGTCGAATCACGGGTTCTTAGAGGTGGATTCCGAGGGTGGAATACCATAGGTAGTAACTCTTCTTTGCGGCGGAGTTAAATTATAATAATGTTTGTAGTCCACCATAAGGATTATACTAGTATAGTATAGGTGTCGTGAATTCTCAACTGGGCGTACGGAAGGACTAAACCCCCCCTCCCGAACTAGTATATATCATGATGTCTCTGTTTCTCTCTTTCTCTCTATCTACTTATTGTACTCACCACAAATTAGATTAGCACACCACTCGGCTCTTTTAAGAGTTGAAGTTTTTTAAACATAAAAAAAGTCAAGAAAACTATATTCACCCCCTCTACAGTTCTGCAACCTTATTTATAACTACCGAGGCATTATTCATTTGTGTATTTAGTTTATTCAAGGTATGTTAAGTGAATGTACTAATTTTGGTGTGAGGACGTGGATAAAAATGATATAAATGTTATGTGTGATGTTTGCGAAAAGAAATTTTTTCTTGATGGAAAAGTATTGCTATATATGCTTGATAGAGAATATTTGTATCGATTTTTTATGCTCCTTACCCTAATATTAGGACATATATTTTACCTATCATGCATAATCTAAATACAAAATAGATTGTGTCTCAGGTACGATTTGGTATGACAACATCATATGAATATCTTATGTTCAAAAATTGGAAAGAAAAGATACGTCATCGAACAAATCCGTTTATGTGGCTTTTTTATCTTAGGGATTGGCGTTCTCCTTGCTCACTTCCTAGAAGAAAGATGTGGATCGTACATCATAGCATTGATTTGTTTAGGCATGCCATTGATTCTTTTTTACTAACGAATACTACATTTTTGAATTTAGATTACGCAAGGTATGTTAGTTGAATGTGCTAACGTTTGTGTGAAGACGTCTAGAGAAATAAATACAAAGATTCTATATCAAGCATATATAGCAAAACTTTGACCGCAAGATTGTGGTACCTAATTCTTGATGGCACAATTGCTATCTCCGCATCCTGACACCAACATTATCACATTGAATTAACATACCTTTATGGACCATGACTCATTCTACATGACAACATCATATGAATATCCCCAGTTCAAGAATACGCAAATGCTGATGTTCTAAGTCATGCAGCAGAGGCCTAGTTTTGAAAGTTATGGTGCATACATAGAGCAAAATATGTTGTGTTCATTGTAGTGGTATTTAGAGATCTTATTGTTTCATTTCTAAAGTGTATGTGTTTTATATTATGCTTTCTTTTTGCATTTTGATATGAATTCAGGAGTTATTTCTGGTTAAAGTTCATTTGTTAGTTACAGTCTTTGTGTTCACCTTAAGTTTTTAGACTCGGGATGTTACTAAATATATACCAGACAAAAATTATCAAATGTTTATAGGCATAATACAAAAATCTCCACAGGAACGCGCGATCGCCTAATCATTCATTGTATAACATTTTAGTCTAAAAAAAGATGAAGACAAAATAACAAATGAAGTTTTGACATATTTTAACACATGAAGGTGACATATAACACATTCACTAACACTTATGTATACATAGCATACACTAAAAATAATTCTTGAATTCATAACCAAAATGCATCACTAAAGAAAAATATAAACAAATATATAAATCAGATACAAAAATAAGTCTGTTTTGGAAAATACGTATTGTCCACAGAAGAAACAATCATGGTTAAATTTAAAATACCGCTCAAAGAAATGATAATGACACAACATTCCTTGTTCCATTTATCGCGTATGAATGACTATAGGTTGAAATCGAGCAATTACTCCTTCGGGTCATTATAGCGAGAGGCAACATGTCCCAATAGATGATAATTGCTCGAAACATTATGCAAAACCTAGTTTTGCAACAGATCAAATACTCCTAAATACACCCATGAAATGACATTTTTTCAACAGATGTCATCATTTCTTTTAAATGTCATGCCAGAGTAGATACAATTCTAGAGAACTTCACACACTTTGTGACTATGAAAAAATCCAAAAGATCCCCTTTGAGTCATACATTTCTAATTCTTTCACTATTGTGTTTAAATTGCCTCAAGAGGCTACAAAAATCATGCTACGCAGGTCTCGTGAAAGAGATGGAATCTGTATTCGTCTTCTTTCGCACCTACAAAAATGAAAATACTACTAAGTTCCTTGATAAGGTGCATGAAAAAGAAAAATTAGAATTTACGTAGATGCGCTCACCGGGAAGATTTTCAAGAACATTAGCTGTTGGATGTCCTACCAAATCGATCAAACTATGGAGAAACAACAACAGATGGAGCAAACTTACAAAGATCGTTGTTGTTACAGTCACCATCGTCTACAAATAATGCACTTCACCTCACAAACACTATGTCGGCACCATAATCTTTGGTAAATTTAGAGACGTCGCTGAAGGACTTCCATGTTTCTAAAATGGACCAACATCATGAAGATGGCCAATCGATTAACGCACCAAATGAAGCGCCTTGGTATTTCTATGCCACAACCATACTTTTACTTCCTTTTAGCTCTATTTTTCGTACGCACCTTGTTAAGAAGGCTTTTCAGATGTTTTTTTAACCTTTCTTATGTAAGTTCAAAGCCTTGTCATCTGACTGTCCAGACTTAGACAACTTGCACCACTATGTGAAAGGCACGTGGAGGTGGCCTATGTATCTTAACAGCCTGCGCAATATAAATTCTCCTCCAAGCATCATATAGAACCTTCATATCGATTTTTTACATCCTCCTCACTCCAACATTAGCACACCAACCTAGCATAAAGACAAAAGAGAACAATCTAATAATAATCGAACCAAAAATATATATGCCTAGGTAACATACTGTATCAGGAAGAAATGACACTCTAATTTTTATGCGATGCATTTTTTTGACACGACAAACAAAAAATAAACACGTCACCGAATCATCAAAGCCAAACAACCACTACATAAATTACATGTACAAAAACACTATATGAAATATATGGGAAACTAAACTACCACACACTAATTCCTGATAATGCAAAGCATTACCGCTACAAATGAGTGGCAAACTACAAAACATGATTTCAGATATAAGAGCATACTCCTAATGAGATCTAGAACTTTAAAGACGATAAAAATGAGTGGCAAACTACAAAACATTATTGGAACTTTGAAAATATAAGAATAAATATAACAACGCGCTGCCATTTAGCCACAGCCAAATAAAATACACCTTATATCATTTATGATCATACAAAAACATTTAGCTTTAACAAAAAAATATGGTTTCCACGATCATCTCCTATGCATTAGCGTTTTTAAAAGCATAACTAATATGTCCCCACATTAGCATACCTTGTTGCCAGTTCTTGGATACCCTAAATTCAAAAGGAAATAATCTTGTAATAACTGTACCAACAAAATTCATGTATGTGATAGGATACAATGTTAGATACATAACAGACGTGTTTTTTATGGCGTAGAATCAAATTTACAAAAAATCGAATAATTATAAACTAATATTCTATAATATTAAGTAGCAACATTACAAATAAATCTTTACCTGCAAGAAGAGAATATGTATACTCGAAACCTTTGGTTAATCGGTGCACATAGATCCTACAAATAAAAGCATGAACGACATGCTGAAAACATGAGCTCAGTTATAAGAAAGGATCCTTGATCAAACTTGGAACTCTAAAGACGGTCAAAAAGATACGTTGAAGATAATTAAGGTCAAATAATGATAACATTTGTATATTGTTTTTGCAAACTCACTTCATCATAACTTATGACCACATATCAGACATTAAAGAATACAAGAAAGCACCTATTTTCCACAACCCAAAAATAGCAGATGACACTTCCGAAAGCAGCAATTATGAGCACAACGTATAAATTTAGTATTTATGACCAAATACCAGACCTCAAGGAATATTACGAATCACTTATGACCGCATATGAGACTCTAAACAACATCAGAAAGCTTAAACAAACAGAAACACACATCCAGAATTCCAATTCATATGATAACAACATGAATGCCTCCAAAAGATATTACAAAGCCTAAAGAAACACAATGAAAATATTTAAAACACAATCAATGGAAAACAAAACATAACTGGTAGCATACCATAAAAAATCAACACCTAATTATATGACATAAACTGTCATGTTAGCTACTTATTTCATAGGCGCTATAAATTGTGTCCAATTTAGATGTAACTATCTTCGAGGTTTTGTTCTTTTGGGCAATAAAAATGATATAATAATTATGTACGCGATTGATCTAAAAGCAAAGCAATAACAAAGTAAAGCAAACGACAATCTTTCTTTTGATCCTATAAAATTACAATAGCAAAGAAATCGAAGACGTTTATGACAGTGCATGAAACCTTTTTACCAGCGCACAACATCGATTGTTTCATGAAAATGACAAAACATGCACCACCACTTCCTTCTATCAAGCCCGTCTGCCAAAATTATATACATTATTTCAGCTGAAGTAAACGCATAAATTAGGAAAATAACCCATAATATCTTTAACATACTAATCAACAACTTATGACCGAAACTTTTGTTTGGAAATGGGTTAGGGTGTGTGATGATAATCTTGGATATCTTACTTGAATCGTGTTGAGTTTATTTTTCGTATAAAGTATTTCGAGTATCACGAAATCTTTAAGGGGATAATTCAAGAAGAACACTTTGATTCTAGGCACAAGAGATCAAAGTAAGAACATAGAGGAATTTTATGTTTTTTGTATGTCAGAATGAGACCAAATAATCTGTTAATAAACAAATTATTGTTGATAGTTATGACAGTTAAAATTGGTTGAAAACTAACAGTCACAATGGTTGGGGGAAAAGGTAGGAAAACCATGTAGGAAAAATGGGTAACCAACTAGGATCACCAGCAAGGGGCGCTGCCCCTTGACTACGCAAGGGGGCACAACCCCCTTGACCCCTGTGTTTTGTTATGGTGGAAACATATTAGCTCAAACGAGTGTGCACTCCACACTTCCCTAACTCGTGTCCAAGCATAATATGAAATCCCATTCGTCTCTAGTAAATCCAATTACCTAAAATAGTTGATGACACTAGAATCACCAACAACTTTCAATCAATAAGTATAATAAAAACCGATATAGAAAATATAGAAAGTCACGATCTACTAAACACGTGCCTCATTTAAAAACGAGTATCAATCATTCATCGATGCAAAATTAATAAATCACTACACCAAGATGTACATAATACAACGTCCGCATAAATTTTAGAAAAAGTATAAATCCTATAATCATAGCCTCCTAGTTTACCTTATGAATACAAACCCTTTGATTCATCAGTGCACAGAGACCCCACAATAAAAGCATCAACGGCAAGCTGAAACATGAACCCACATATAAGAATAAATACTTAATCAGATATGGAGCACTAAAGACAGCTGATTCGGTCATTGTAAACACAACAGGTTTTACAACTCCATAGGCAGAGCACCTAATCGTTGCAGTGTAGTATAGCAAGGACTTGGGGGTTGTTATCATTCTCTAGGGGTATAATGTGTGAAGTATTGAACTAAACCTAACTAAGATCTAAGGGGTTGAGAGAAGATTATTTTTGTATTTTTATGTTTTTATGAAATCAGTTAAAATTCAGGTTTTAGATGTGGGTTTTGGTTTTAAAATAATTAAACTAATATTAAATCTAAACTACTTTGGTGGAAACTTATATGGTAAATGAATGTATTTAATTAATCATGCATTACTCCTTAGTTTGCTTCTCCATATCCTATTGCTTTGTCACACTTGTGATGATCTGTGTAAGTATCTCCTAGGTCATGAATAAATTACATAAATCTGATGTGTATGTAATATTCCGTTAAGGCAACACACAGGTAAGGTAGTATGAATACTATTATAAGGCCCTTAAGAGTACATTACATGCATTAAAAACTTAAGAGGGATAAACCATATTAGGGGTACGGTAGTATGAAGACTGTTACCAATGATATCCTTTCTACACACTCGCGTTTCCCTAGATGTCTATGCTAATGTAATATTTTATAGCCAGTTTTCTAGAGCCTAACGCATACATCTATCATAAAAATCAATATTAAAAGGATCTATAAACTAAGTTTCATGCAATCATAAGTAAATACTAATAGATCTAGCCTAGCATGTTAAAGAGAAGCGAGGAACAAGAATCAATCAAACAACACATAAACATATTGAAAGATTAAAGGATAAATGACTTCACTTGATCAAAACATGTATTCAAGGCTGATACAAGAGGATTTTTAAACCCTAAGAACGGCCTAAAAGATACTACACTCGAACTATAATGTTTAGGGTTCATCTCCTAAAAGTTGCACACTAAAATCCTAAAAATGTAGGTGTATATATAGGAATTGAATCACGACGGCGTCGCCAAAATCCTTACGTCGTCGCTTCACCGAATCTTCTTAGGGTTTCTTTGAGGCGGTTACGTTCTAACGCCGTCATTTGTAAATTTTGACGGTGTCGCTAGGAATTACGACGCCGTCTCTAGGCACTGTACGCGCATCCTATAAATCACTTCGTGTAAACTTGTAATATTGTCCCGTTTCTTTCCAAATTAAGTCCAAGTTACGTGTATTTCCTTCAAGAGCTTCCCAAATGCTAAAAACATAAAAAAGAATGATTAAGCACATATTATGGGCATATTTGTATGATTTAGGAGGTTAAATGGCCCCAAAAAAGTGTATAAAATGACACCACATCAAATACCCCTACACTTGGGATTTGCTTGTCCTCAAGCAAATGGGCTTTTCTACCTAGACAATAGCAATATCAAGGGCATTTAACTTACTTTTTAAAGATAGTTCATGGAACAACCTATTAGACCTCGTAATTAAAAGCACGGAAAACATATACTTACACCTCACAATAAGTGTTTGGATTCTCTCTTTCTCTCAGGTGTATAATGAATTAAAACAATAATGGAAATGTGAAAATAACACTCATTACATGTCGTAGCATATAAATTATCATAGGCTTAGTAAATGATCAAAAACCTCCATCACAATGGCGTAAGCACCTAGGAATTACTATTAAAGAGGTCTTTAAAGGGTTGTGATGTATGGGTGTAAGTTAAATGGAAACGGATGGATGGGATATATTAGGGTGGATTTGGGGTGGTGGTAAGTCAATTAAATATAAGAATATACGTGAAGGCGTTGCTAAGCCAAGACTCGACTAAACTAGGACTAAGATATACAAACTTTACAACTAACTATCTTGATATATACATGAACATAAGAAAAATGGCAGCCCATACATTTTTTTCTCTTTTTTTATATAAATTTTTTTCGATTCTTTTTCTCTCTTTTTTTATGTATATTTTTTTTGTACACTTTTGCCCTGCCATTTGCTGAAACATAATAATAAATGACTTGTGGTTTATAATTGCACCCCTACACTTGAGTTTTAAAACTCATAATTACAAACTAACTAATGACCCTAATTAAGAGGATCAAAATAACACAGAGCGCATTATGCACACATGGGGGTAATAAACTGACTTTCTTCTCCATCTCTTCATAAAATAAAAACTATCATGAATCCCAATCGTCCCAAAACTTATACACTAATCACAAGACTCGACTTAGCAACCATGTACTCAAGTAAAAATTAACATGGTTTATAACAATAATGTACTAAAAGCGAGTACATAAAAGGAAGGCTAAGGCGATTTGGGTGTAACAATTAGTTAAGGGTGTAAACAATGCTCTTCATTAATAATCCGAAGGGGTGTACCAGGGGCATCTTGCACTAAAAATGAGTGCGAAGCAAGGGTGTGGGGATAGTTATATGATCGGGGTGACCATAATAACAAATACAGGTTTAAAACAGGGTTTATCCTAGTGCCTCTTATCATTTAGCAAATTCTAATCATACAAGTGCGATCTCACTAGCGGTCTCGGGATGAATCACAAAAACAAGTTCTAAAATTTAATACACTACCGGTACACACTCATATAGTTTTAACCGATACCAATGCTTCAGAAAAAGCGACAAGACCACATATGCACGATCAAATCCATGAACGTGACACATATGATTGCTAATTCCTTAACTTGAGCAAGCTAAAGGTGAAACTATCTTAGGTATCAAAGATGGATACCTAAATTCCTAAAGATCTAGGGCGAACCTCACAATTTGGGGTGGAATTTTTAAAGTGGTAAGGTCTTTGTGCTAGTCATATATTTCCTATCCACGAGACGCTAATAATACTCAGTTTTCATCGGTATGTGCCATAAAAAAATTAAATTTGAGTCAAAATTACCTTCTACGCTATGTTTCGGTATATTACTCATCATTTTAAGGACAAAGCAAATGCAATTGATGGAATAGTTTCTAAGGCTTATTTTCCCCCTACACTTATTTTAAACATTGTCCCCAATGTTCTTAAAAGTATCCAAATAAACGAATAAAGGGAAATAAAAAGGGAAAAGAAACTAGTACTCCCCTGGTTTTGCTTAATAATGGAGAAGAAACAAATGATAAGGTAGTTAAATTGTCATCCAAGAATCGTCCATATGAAACTCCTAAGAACTCTAAAGCTTCTTCTTCTTATCATATATAACCTGCAAATCAAGGACAAGAAACAATGCACCTAACGTAAAATCGACGAGATAATAATCTACAACGATGTGATTAGGGCTTTGACACTATGAAAGCGGTAAAGATAGGATGATTGTGCTAAACGAAATCGTAGTTTTCTGCAAGTTTTAGGAAAATTACAAATTTTGGAAGTTATACAAAATTAAATTTTCAAAAATAATAAAAATTCGAATTTTCATAATTCTGGAGACGTGACGCCGTAAGGAAAAATCCTAACGCCGTCTTCAGACACTGTGAAAAATTCACATTCGTTTTCTTGGAAAAAAAATTTGCACGCAATTCTATTAGTTATTTCCTGTAAAAATACTACATAAACCACGAAAATTGTTAGCACAAACATATGAATCTAACAACCATGACACACGACACACAAGACACTCCTAAGATGCAGGAAAATAAAAGATTGGGTTGCCTCCCAAAAATCGCTTTTCTTTATTTAACGAGTCTTGTAGCTAGACTCGGAGTCACACTCATAAGAGTCATGAAAATGTTCCAAGTCGATAATCTCGCTTGGATTCTCTTTCTCGAATAACATTCTGGTGGTGGGAATGGATTGTAAGGTTTTAGTGAATTCCTCTCCATCCGGATCGATTAATCTAATCTTAGTATACCACGCTCCATCTCCTCCTTTTGGAGGCTTGTTCCAATCTATCATATTCTCTATCAATTCTTTCGACTCCCACATATTTTCCTTAAGATTTATTGGTATAACTCCTAAGAATTTTACCATCCTTCTAAATACTAGGACATCCTTAAATGGGTTAAGCTTGACATCTCTAGCGATTTCCCATTCGCCAGGCAAATGGTAATCAGTGAAGTCCTTCTTAGCATAGTAAGGGGGTCGGACACCTATTCCATTCGTACTAGGTCGTAGTGTATAAGACTCTTGCTTTCCTAGGGTAGTCCAATAAGGTACCACTTCTTCCCCTAGGTCAATTTATTTAACTCCAAATATTGACCTAGTAACTCATTCTCCTACTGCTATTTTGGCTTTTTATAGTCGATCACGGCATTAGCAGTTGATAGGAATCCTCTTCCTACGCGCAATGGGATAGCAGGGTCTTTATCCATGTCTATGACATAGAAGTCATCTAAAAGTTTTAACCTTCCTATGTGGACTTCTATATTTTCAACAATTCCTACGGGATAAGACTTAGTTCCATTTGCCAACCCGAAAACATGATCTGTCTCCTCTAATAATCCAATTTTAAGCTTTTTAAAGAGATATAATGAGATTAAATCCACACAAGACCCTAAATTAGCTAAGGTATCAAAAGGCTTGGAGTCCCCTAGGCTACAAGGTAAGGTGAATAATCTGAGATCCTTTATTTTCTCAGGCATTATGCCTTGTATGAATGCGGACCCATTTTTGCCTAACTCTAGACTCTCCACAAATTTATCCAGAATTTCATTATACATTGGAGCATGAGCTAAAACTTTAAGAACCGTTAAGTTGAGATGCAAATCCTTAAATTCATCTTCTAAAGCTTTTTCGGGTTCTTTTGATGTTTGTGCTCCAGTTTTGATGACCGTTTACAATTGGTCTTTTTGAAAGTTGCTTGTTTGTTTGGAACACGTTTTAATGGCATTGATCAGATTGAGAGGACGAGATGAGCTTTGGGGATCATCTGTTGGGTAAGAACGAGCAGACATTCAGTTTTAGGTTCTTGTCCGTGTCACTTGGGAGTGCTCCCGTCATTCGATCATTGATGGCCTGTAAGAATGTGTCAATTTTATTGGTCATATCGCCTTGTTGTTGTTTGAAATCGGCTTCAAACTTAGACAATCTAGCGTCTTGAGATGCCATAAAATTAGACACCAACCCTTCGAGATTTGATTGATTATTAAATTTTGAGGGTTGTTGTTAAATGGGCAGTTCGGGAATGAACAGTTGGGCATAAAACGATTAGGTGGGTTTGAAAAATTATTTTGAGAATTTTGAGGTTGCCTCCACCTAAGGTTTAGGTGACTTTTCCATGACGGATTATAGGTGTCACCAAGATTGTTTTGCTCGGGTTTGAAAGTGTACCACTTGCCTTCCACTTCGTCTATACGCGAGGATGCGTATTCAAAAAAAGCTTGTTCAGGATTTTTCATGCAATATTGAGTGTCGTGGGGACCACTACAAATCTCACATGAAAAAGTGATTGTATTCACTTGAATAAGTGATTTAGGAGCAAGATGAGCTTCTATCAAGCATTGGACTTGATTTTCAAGCTCGATGACACGATGGTCGGATGTACTCAGGACATCTTGAGGCAAAGAGATTGCCTTGACCGGTCTAGCAAAGTCCCTTGGGTCATTCCAACTTTCATTGGCATAGAGGGGCAGGTCCTCTAATAGTGCCCATGATTCTTTGGCATTTTTGTCACGTAGCTTACCACCAGCCGACTGATCGATGGTTCGCCTTGTGGCGGGATTTATGTGGTCATAAAAGTTTGGACTTGGAGCCAAAGATCGATGCCATGATGAATGATTTTTTGGAGTAAGTCCTTGAAACGAGTACATGCTTCAGAGAGAGATTCACCCTGATGTTGTCGGAACATCAAGATGTCATTTTGAAGTTTACAAGTCCTTCCCGGTGGAAAGAATTGAGCAAGGAAACGAGTAGGAAGATCCTCCCAAGTGGAGGTGGATTCTTCTGGAAGATGTTCAAGCCAATTGCTAGCTTAATCGCGAAGGGAAAATTGAAATAAACGTAGGCGCATCATTTCCCTATTTGCAACATCAAGGTCAAGTGAGTCCACAAGTTTTAGAAAATCCTTAAGATGTTGGTTTGGATCCTCAGATCGAAGTTCGTGGAAAGAGCATCCGTGTTGCACCAATCGAATGGTGTGGATCACGTGTCTACAACATTATTCCATCGGGGAGCTCACTGGTTGTTCTATAGCCCGCGTGCTATGGTATGGAGTAATCTCCAAGAGTACGGATAGGATTTTTGTTTTCCGTGAAGGTCAACGAAAAAGATTTACAAAACAAATAACAAAAAGAAAAGATAGACTAAAGAAAGCTAATAGACAGAAATTAAAATCTCACTAGAAAGGAATCTAGCAAGTAGACCTAAGATAGATAGAGTCCGAACGTATACTATTCCCCATGCAGCGACGCCAAAAACTTGATGCGGTCGTTGTAAACGTAACAGGTTTTACAACTCCCTAATCGTTGCAGTGTAGTATAGCAAGGAATCGAGGTTGTTATCGTTCTCTAAGGGAATAGCGTGTGATGGGTCAAACTAAACCTAACTAAGATCTAAGGCATTGAGAGAAGATTATTTTTGTATTTTTATGTATTTATGAAAGTAGTTAAAATTCAGGTTTTAAAGGTGGGTTTTGGTTTTCAACTAATTAAACTAATATTAAATCTAAACTACTTTGGTGGAAACTTATATAGTAAACGAATGTATTTACTTAATCATGCATTACTCCTTAGTTTGCTTCTCGTGATCCTATTGCTTTGTCACACTTGTGATGATCTGTGTAAGTATCTCCCAGGTCATGAACAGATTACACGAATCCACCGTCTATGTAATATTCCGTTAAGGCAACACATGGGTAAGGTAGTATGAAGACTATTACCAGGCCCCTAAGAGTATATTACATGCATTAAAACACTTAAGAGTGATCAACCATATTATGGGTAAGGTAGTATGAAGACTGTTACCGATGGTATCCTTTCTACACACTCGCGTTTCTCTAGACGTCTATGCTAATGTAATATTTTATAGCCAGTTTTCTAGAGCCTAACGCGCACATCCATTACAAGAAGCAATATTAAAAGGATCTACAAACTAAGTTTCATGCAATCATAAGTAAATACTAATAGATCTAGCCTAGCATGTTAAAGAAAAGCGAAGAACAAGAATCAATCAAACAACACATAGACATATTGAAAGATTAAAGGATAAATGACTTCGCTTGATTAAAACATGTGTTCAAGGCTGATACAAGAGGGTTTTTAAGCCCTAAGAACGGCCTAAAAGCTGCTACACTCGAACTATAATGTTTAGGGTTCGTCTCCCAAAAGTTGCACACTAAAACCCTAAAAACGTAGGTGTATATATAGGAATTGAATCGCGATGGCGTCGCCAAAATCCTAACGCCGTCGCTTTGCCGAATCTTCTTATGGTTTCTTTGAGGCGGTTACATTCTGATGCCGTCACATAACTCTTGAAGCCGTTGCTTGTAAATTCTAACGGCGTCGCTAGGAATTGCGACGTCGTCTCCAGGCACTGTACGCGCATCCTAGAAATCATTTCGTGTAAAGTTATAATCTTGTCCCGATTCTTCCCAAATTGAGTTCAAGTCATGTGTATTTCCTTTAAGAGCTTCCCAAATGCTAAAAACACAAAAATGAACGATTAAGCACATATTTTGGGCATATTTGCATGATTTAGGGGGTTAAATGGCCCCGAAAAAGTGTATAAAATGACACCTCATCATCAGTAAAAAACTATATCATCGGTACCTATGAGCACATACCAGACTTTAAAAGTGGCATACATATCACGAAACACTTATGACGATAGATTATACAAAGTACGTAGAACCAAAACTTATAAATACATATTAGCATTTAAAACACACATCAAAATTTAAACTAACCGTTGACAACAAGCGGTGTATGATATTGTCAGAAGTATGATGGTTATAACTAATTTAAGAGATTTTTTGATTTGTTCGTTGCACTTTCTGTCCGTTTTGTTATTGTAAACAATGACAGGTTGTTAAAACCTATAGAGCAACATACATCATAACCAAATTTTTAGAATACTTTAGCTAAAACTTTGGAACAAGCAATACAAAATCAATCCATATAGAAAAGTATTTACAACACAAAACAAAGCAAAAAACTACAAACAAACAACTTGAGATTAATAAAAAACATACAAAAACACCTCATGTTATGATTTTATAACTCACAATGTAAGACTAAGGCTGGTAAACTATATGATCATATATCACATATGTCCACTAAACCATTAACAACATACAAACTAAATGTATCTCCCTCTTTCAACCACCAAAACCACTAAGGAACCACTGCATGTATTTTGATACTATACGGATTTGAAAAATACCTAATTGTTTTGACAATAAAATCAGCATGCATGACATAAAGCTAAAAGAAACACCAACTACAATACAAACTTAGCGAAAAAAGTTAGGATAACACGCCATCATGATAAAAACAGACATATCCACAGATCCACTAATAGATAAAAATTAAGAAAAGAAACTGAAATACCATATATCAAACAATGGGGTCGTCGGTGTTGAACCATCAAAACAACTAAACATTCATCGCTGCCTCAAATTTAACCCAAATATATTTAGAGAAATTAACGAAATATTGTATGTTTACGAATCAGATAGCAATCACACTTTGACCTCCATCTCCAAAGCACAAAAACCACTAAACAATCACTACACCTTCATATGTAACACAACTTATTCAGAAATAAAGATGAGACAGAGAGAGAAAGAATAGTTGCATGTGTTTTGATAACAAAATATCAGAGAACTGAAAATTTAGCCACGTATGCGTTGAAAAAGACACGTGTATTGGCAAGTGAGCATCTGACCTAATTTATAACGAAAACGGGCCAAAATAGTGAGTTTCGTAGCTTACAACAAAAACGGGCCAACAAATAGCAACCTAATTAACCAAAAAACAAACCCATTAACCAAACGACAACATCAACTAATCAAAACGATCGTATTAAGTGCAAAATGACGTCGATCACACGTCTATTGTATAATTGGTTAATAAAATTTGCACTAAATCTAGCACTAAATATTGTTTATATAATATATAACGATAATCTTAATATATTAATAGATGATAAGGATATAAATGAATTTTGGTAACATTGGAGATGAATTTCGATACTTTCACACTATCTCAATGCAATAAGGTACAAATATTGCATACATTTGAGATACTCTAAAAGCATTTCAATGTATGTACCAAAGTTTTATGCTATTATAGTGTAAAAAAGAAATATTTTTTTAATATGCTTACACCAAAAAAAGTTTTACTCCAATATATTGCATTAAATTTTGCACTAAAAGATTTTTATGTAACAATATTGTTACATAAATGCTTATCACCATCACCATCACCACCGCACACTACCTGTACTACACATCACCTTTACCATCACCATCCACCACTACCTAAACTGCCACCTCCACCACCATCATCTGCAACCTCCACCCCTGGAGTCTAGGAGTAATATTATTAAGAGGTATGCTACATCCACAAAATCTTTACAAAAGATTTTCCACAAAATGATGTGGCATACATGGATAGGAAGATTTGAATTCAAAAGGATGAGAGAGAACTAATTTAGATAATTTTTATTGGTTAAAAGACATTTTGTGAAAGTTTGTTTGTAAAAGCTTTGTGGATGTAGCATTTTCCTATTATTAAAAGGGTTGTTTGACTTTACTAGATAACAAGATAAAGAAATTGCATTGTTAGTTCATACGAACATAATGTGTTTGACTTTTACTAACAAAGTTGTAAGAAATCTATTCATAGCTAAAATAAATGATAAGATCGTATAGTTTACAAAAAATTTTGAAAAGTTGTATCATTGCTAATGCTCTAAATATCTTATTTCTACTTTTTTACGTTTTAAAATTAGGCTATCCACTAAAAGCACACCGGACGACCTAATTTTTTTGTCATCTCATTTTTCTCTCTCCAGCGACATACATGTGACCTTTTAGCCATAGTAAAACGACATACACTACAAAAAACACACCCCACAAAAATCCACTCACACAAAACACAAACCTAAAATCCCGGTCGTATATCCGACCTAATTCTCTACGACGAACATTACACAATGAGGCGACCTACAAGGACAACACAAGGCCGAATCGGTCGACCTTCCCATTGTGGGTAGCTTTATAGCTCACATTTTTTTAGGCTGGAAATATCAATCGTGAGGAAGCATCCGTGAGGCGTCCGTGAGCTATGACTCGCGCGTGACCTCCATTGCATGCTTAGCATGTCGCACGTGACCAACCCAAGAAAAGGGAGAATTCGGTGACTGCCAAACTTTTAGGGCAATGTGTATGTGTGGGTCCTCATGCAATGGCTCACACATTTAATTATTAAATAAAAGACTTAGGGCCCGTTTGGTTCGTAGAATGTTTTGTCAAGGAATTGGAATTTATCAAGGATTGAGAATCTTAAGGAATTGGAATGTAAAAATTCCAAATATGTCATGTGTTTGGTTAGGAGAAAGAAATGAAATTCCATGTCAGATTTCTGTTTGGTTTACAAAATTCAAAATATGTCATGTGTTTCATACATTATTAAAAAAATTATTTTAAATTTTATTCTTACGTTATTTTAAAAAAGATTTTTTTTTAAAAATTAAAATTTTTTACTTTATAAAGTATTAAATTTACCAAGTAAAAATATATTTTTTAAAAATATACTTTTTTTTAAATTAACTTTTTAAAACAAAATTACATTTTTGTGAAAAAAAATTTACTTTTAAAAAAATTTACATTTTATAAAAAAAATTACTTTTTAAATTTTTTTTTACTTTTTAAAAAAAAATTACTTTTTATAAATTTACCAAGTAAAAATTTACTTTTTTTAAAAAAGATTTGCTTTTTAAAAAAACTTTAGGTTATAAAAGTTTTTAAAAAATTTAAAAGTTTAAAAAAAGTAAAAGTTTAAACATTCCTTATACTAAGGAATTAAACATTCCTTATTTTGAATATGGAATGTTTAATTCCTTAGTATAAGGAATGTTTAAGATTCCATCACTTCCAATTCCATCCGTATTTCAACCAAACACGATTTGGAATTTGAATCTAATTTCAATTCCTTAAGAATCCTTGAACCAAACGGGCCCTTAATGTGTATTTGTGGGTCCTCATGCAATGGCTCACGCATTAAATTATTAAATAAAAGACTTAGTTTTTATTAAAAAAAAGAGGTTAATGGTGACGGGTATTGTGATTGATAATAGTAAAGTGTGAGGGTGAATGAGGGTAAAAAATAGAGAGAAAGCACATGTGGCGCGATGTGTCCGGTGAGAATTGTTTTTTGGTGTGACTGATAAAATAAATGTTCAATTTTCATTAGTGGTTTTACTTTTATTAAATTGTTTGATTTTATCTCCTGACAATAATTTTGAAACGGAGGTACGAATATTTTCTAGTGTTGATATCGAATAGTCTTTCATGTTTAAAACAATAGATGTCCGCGTATATGCCGAACAGGCCAACAGTCCGAATGGGCCACACAAAGCCCAGAAACCATGTCAGCCAATCAAATCATTCTCCAGAACCAAGCAATACTATTCAACGTCCGAAAGGGTCCTCAAGGGTCCGAACGGGCCTTGAAGTTACTTTACGGGTATGTGACGTCAGCCTTCTAGTAGATACCAGCGGCCCCAAATCCGAACGCGTCGGACGGGTCCTGGACGGGCGCACTACATCAACCCCATTTGAAGACAAAACGTTAGACTCGAAAGAGGGACACCTCATTAGAATCGTTGGACAACTAACAAAAACTTATGCAACATCTCTATCCCGGTGAAGTTTAATTGAGCGATGTCTCTAGGAGTATGACACCCAAGGCAAAGGCTAGGCATAAGTCGTCTCCTTCATTCCCAAGGTGTCAAGAAGAGCTATTTCCAAACGTGCTTTCAAGTAGTATTAAATACCCAAGCTATTTTACTACTTGATAAGGGACTTGCATTTACTGCACACTAACACTTTCTTACGACATACATACATTTATTACTATAGCCTCTTCGGCTTCACCATACAGCCTCTTTGGCTAACATTCACATACTTACTCTCACGCCCGAGCTTGGTCCTAGGTCAATACCCGGGGTGAGTTAACGGGTGTTCTTTCTTAGTTTCAGGTAATTAAAGGGGATACTTCACCAAGAGATGAGGGAACGCACCCTAGACTCAAGGTATGGTATTTTACCTTAACATTTTGGCGCCATCCGTGGGACTCGTTTATCTTATCTACCAGCTAAGAGAGAATGACGGAACCATCTGGAGGAGGGACAGACGATCGGAACGAGCGAGAAAGGACTCCCCCTCCTCTCACAAAAGAGCAAATTGAAGGGCACATTTCGGCAATAAAATCCATAATCAAAGATTACAACCGACAGAACAAGGCTGATCCGATACGTCTGGACTTTAGAACGGAAAATACACCTCTAAATGAAGGACGTGTCGCGAGAGGAAAAGATGTCGGCGAGGAAGACTTAAGCAAGCCCTTCAAGGAAAAACTAAAAACACCCCTCACAAGAAGGATCATTGAGTTTGCTGGCCCGGAATATGTTATGCCTGCCAACATCACGCTGTATGATGGGTCCACTGACCCAGCCGATCACTTAAATCATTTTTCGATGGCAGCAAACTCAGGAGAATGGCCCATGCCAGTTTGGTGTCGGATGTTTCAGCAAACATTGGACGGAGGAGCCAGGGGCTGGTTCAAGAGTCTTCCACTCAATAGCATCAATGAATGGTATCAACTAAGGGAAGCGTTCACTACCAGATACTCCATAAGGAGGGCGTGTTACAAAGAGCCCCATGAGATCACCAAGGTTGTGAGAAGGGCTAACGAGACCCTACCGAAGGTCATGAAGATATCGTCCTTCATGGATTCAGTAAAATCTCTTGAGCTAGCAAAGCGTTTCTCCAGCAACATACCCAAGACCGTTGATGAAATGATGAGAAGGGTAGATGAATTTGTCCGAGCAGAAGAAGCGTATGCCCGCACGGAACTCCCACCGGGGGAGTCGAGGGACATTCATCGTCGTCTGTCTTTTCCGACAGGACCACGAGATGTTCATCAGAGATTGACCTTTCCAACATCCACAAGAAATGACAGAGACAACCGAAGTAGCCAAAGAAGAGACTACAAAGGAAATGAGTATAAAAGTCCTTACAAGGTAAGAGACAATTTCAATAGTGGGAGGCAAAGGGATTACAGAGCTC
>BQNB010031791.1:0-53688 GCA_026074375.1 Tanacetum coccineum | reverse complement strand
ACTTAGGATGTACTTCCACATTCAGAATGAATTCGCCAGTACAGGTTTCTCAACCCTTTTAACTCAATTTTATAACACATTTCTCCAATTAAAAATCCCTAATTTTCAAAAATTACAATTTCACAAAATTATCTTCAAATTGATCTCAAAATCATTCAATTCACAGTTCCAAACTACACATTTGAATTCCCTTTTGACTCAATTGCAAAACCCATATATCAATTTTCAAAACCCCTAATTTTCAAAAAAAAGGAATATATACTTTAATTTCATAAAGTTTTAGAAAGCTAGCTAGTATGGTTGGGAAATCATCTAACAAGGCAGATTCCAATGGTTGGACGTGGATTTTTCGCAACAACAAGGAGGATTATGGAACGTATGTGCACCCTACGGATGTCTCGTTGATGCATATATCGTGAATAAACATTCTAAGATGGGCAAGCATTTTGGTTTCCTACAGTTCATGGGTGTTAAAGAGAATATTGCTTTTGTTAGGTTATTGTCCAATACATGGATCGGGAATTACCATGTTTATGTCACAGTAGCAAGATTTCAGAGAAGTGATACAGGTAGATCAATGATGAATCAAAAGTCTAATGAGCTGCATAATATGGCCATGATATCATAGGCATTTAAACATGCATTTAAACATGATAATGGAGCATCGAACGGCACAAGGATTCCTCATGAGAAACCGTCATTTGCATCAGTTGTTCATAAAAGTCATAAAACCAATGGTGACTCATCATCGAACACCAAAGTAAGTTCTCTTACGTTAAATGAACAGGATGTTATTAGAGTTCATGATGTTTCTAAAGTTACATTGGTTAAGTTGAAGGAAGTGGGATCAATAAGCAGATTGTATAGGATTTGCAGGAATGAAGGTTTTGATGGTTTAAAAATTCACCATGTTGGTAGGTTATGGATTTGGATTCAATTTCCATCGGTGGATGCATGCATGGCGTTTAAATCTAATGTGTGCATGATATAAATTGCATCCTTAATTAAATCTGTAACACCAACGTTCAAGGTAGATGAGCGTATGATTTGGGTGAAAATCAGTGGATTCCCATTGTGTGCATGGGGATCGAATGCTTTTAAGAAAATGGCGAGTGTGTTTGGAAAATTCATGTTTTTTAAGGATGAACAATCTTCGACCATGAGTATGGGTAAAGTGTGTATCTCCACAAATTCACAAACCTTCTTGACTAAAAAGGTTCATATTGACATTCATGGAGAGATTTTTAAAGTTCAAGTACACAAGTTAGGCACGTGGAGCATTAACATTATTGATGATTATCTTGATTCATCCTCTAATGACAATGGAGACAAAGAGGAAAAGGTATGTGATTCTGTTGACGAAGAGGCTGATAATGGAATGGAAAATATTTTTAATAATGATAATGAAATTAAGGAGGGGGAGGATTGCAATGTGTCAGGTTTTAAAGATCATCCTTTTAACAATGATGATTGTAATGTGATGAATGAAGATAGTAATAATTGTAATGACCAACTGATTACCACTTAATATATATAAATATAATATAATATAAATATATAATAAGATAATATCAATTATAGAAGAGTAAGAATTCCGTAAGGCTTTTTAAAAGGATAATTACTTTTAACCAAAGTAAAACCCTAAAAAACCTTCCCGGGTCGTTTCCCGACGAGGTGCGAATTTGAAAATCGTGATTAAGTTCGTGATCGCACGTTTGAATGATCAATATATGATTTGGTTTTCTATTTCTACAAATAAAATGCACAAACAAGTAAAGGCACGCTAAAAACGAAAGCAAATAAGGCTAAAACACTAAAAACGATAACGGGATTCAAAACCCGTTCTTTAAAAAACCAAATTCTAAAATTTTAACCCTACAAACGAAAATTTAATTTTTATAAATCCTAAATGATAAAAGAAAATATTAAAAAAAGAATTATATTTTTTTGAATTTTATTTTATTTATTATGAATTAAAAACGGATTTAATCTAAAAATTAATAAAAAATTTGGAAAATTCTGAAAATTTTGTGAAAAGTACTTTGCACTAAGCTAAATCTAAGAAAAATAAGCTATCGGTTACCCGTAATCACTTCACTTCATTATATGTAGCTCGAATTCAAGAAGAAAAAAGAAAGAAAATAGAAGAAGTTTAGAGAGAGAAACTAGAGAGAGAAAATGAAAGAGAAAATGGGAAGTTTACTTGCAAAATGGAATTCTTACAAATGAACCAACACCATTTTCCTTGATGGAAAATGATATATATACCCTACACAACTACATGGGGCGTGTGGGCTTTTACTTGGGCCAGGCTCGGGATTGACTTGGGCTTTTAGCCCGATACACATACAATATTAGCTTACATTTACGAGCCCGTTTACCCTTCTAGCCTATTACAACGTATAATTAATTAAGTGACCGAGACCTAATATAATGAACGAATTTCCTTGTTCGACTTAATATTTTGAGGCTAACAAGCTCGAAATAAGCAGAAAAGGGATTAGAGCTTAAAAGGCTAAAATTTGTATAAAAGAAAAGTGAAGTGAGGTTATAACTGAAAGAGACCCCAGGGTAGTTGGTGTTGTGGTGTGTGTGTAAAGCTTGGGAGTTGGGTTGAGGTCAGGGGTTCGAGCCTTGCTCACCCTTGACTTCCCTAATTTCTAAATTTTTTATTTTGCAAAATTTTTGAAACAGCTTTTTAGATAAGCTAAAAATAAGGACTTTTTGTGAAATGACTTTTTATAAAAACCTAAAATAAGCTAGAAATAAGCTTCTAAAAGTGACAGACTTGGTTAAATGCTAAAAGGCTAACTGTTTAGCCTTTTAAGGCTAAATAAGCTAAGGGATAAACAAATAAGCTAAACATAGACGATTAGCTACACCTAATAAGCACTAGAGAACAAAAATAAGCTAATAAAATAAGCTAATACTAAGCTTAAATGACAGATTCACTTAAAAGTCTTTTAAACTTAACATTCTAAACTGAAAAAACTAATAAGCTTAAATAAACTCTTACCTAAGCTAAATAAACTAAAAGCACTTTAATCCTAACTTAATAAGCAAATCTAAACTAAGTTTAAGCAATCCTAACAGCTGAAAAGCTCAAATAAGCTAATAAGCAATTTGGCCAAAAAGAGTACTTAAACAGCCCAATGAGGCACTTTTGGGCTTAATTTTAAGCCCCAAATCAGATCCTTATGGCTTATTGACCAAAAGGACAATCAAGCTTATACATTAAGCTACAAGAATCAACAAAGAAAAAGCATTTTGAAATTCAGATAAGCCATGAAAAAGCCACATGAAAAGGCAGTTTCACTCAGTATGCTGAGTTTTTTCAAGTTTTTGTAAAAGACAAAAAGCTATCTGCAGGCCTATTTTTAAGCTAGTAAATAAGCTTTAAAAACTAAATTAAGCTAAAACATATTAAGCCCTATACCTAATGAACACTTAAGACTAAAAATAAGCTAATGAAATAAGCTGGAAAGCAATTGAAAAAGAGGTCAGTACATACTGACCATAATCAGTATGTACTGACTTGGTTTTTTTTGAAAATTGGTGATTTTAAGCCCTAAAATTAAGCTAGATTAAGCTAATTTAAAAACTCAAAAAGTAAAAAACAGATAAAGCTTGATATCCTAAGAGCTTATGCTATCAAATTCAAGTTCTAAAACCTACTTTAACTAATCTAAATTTGCTATTAAAATGACTTTTTAAGTTTTAAAACTAAAAAATAAACTACTTTGACAGATTTTGACTTGAAGCACAATTGACAATTGCACACTTGAACTTACTCTATTCCTACTGCATTTTAGACCTTAAACAAGTATGAAAACAACACTTACAAGTTCTTAACCAAAATCTAAACAAATAAGCCATGATACCAAACTAGAAAAACTCAGATTCAAGCAATGAGTTCATCAAACCTTAAACTAGGAATTTAGACTTTAAAAACTTTTAAAAACTGACTTAAGGACTAAATCAAAGCATGGTGAAGTTAGCTTAGTGACCCAAAACCATTTTAAACTCATTTTGACCCATTTTAAGTCTTAAACCAAACACTCCTTAAGGATCTGAAAAAACATTTTAAGCTTAAAATAGCTTAAGAAAACTTGTGAAAACCAAAAACAGTTTAAGCATATGGTATAATAAAGACATTTAAACAATTAGAACATAAAATTAAGCAATAAAAATAAGCAAACTAGATTAAGCAGTATTAAAGACTAAAATTGGCAGTTTTAATGAAAAGCTTAAGCAAAGAAGATTAAAACATTAAGCAAGCATACATAAGCATTAAACAACATAAATAAGCAGACGTAAGCAGTAATAAGCTTAAATAAGCAAATGAACAGTAAATAAGCTAAAAATGAAAATGAAGGTGTACCTTAGTCCTTTGCTTAAACAAAGACTAATTATGCTCAAAAGAGCTTTTCTACAAGCTCTAGCTTATATAAAAACAAGCTAGTAAACCCATAAGCTCTTCCTTTGTAAGCTTATCATCCAAGTTAGCTTTTTGAGGTAATTTTTAAGTAAAGACTTAGTTAAGCTTTTGAAAAAGCTTAACTAAGTTTGACATGAGTAAAAGAGCTGATTAGCTTATGAAAATGGTTTTAGAACACAAATTTAAGCTTAAATGCGTAAGGTAAAAATAGAATTTTAAATTGACAGAATATTAAAACTTTTAAAACTGAAATTTCATTAAACTTAAAAACATTACAAGGTTTGAAAAGGAAATAACAATGAGCTAAAAAGTAAACTACAATAAGCTGTAAATTAACTGGATACCCCTTAGGGCTTACAAAAGTCCCTATTTATAGAAGAAATATCAAAGTCTTGGGTCTTCAATGTGTGTTTCTTCAGTGAGAGGGATTATGAGTGTGTTTCTTGTGTGAGAGAGCTTGAAGCCTTCATCTAGGCCATCCAATTTTATTGGCCACCAAGTCTTACAATCTTAGCCATTGAATCTTTGTCACTGTCCTATCAACGAATGAAAATTGAGAGGATTGCCAAGGTGGAATTATTGGTTTGTGGTGTGGGGTTTATTATGAAAGTGATGGGTTTGTTTTGTGGCACAGGGGTCGAGTGAGAGGGGTCAGGGATGGTGAATAGTGAGAGCGAGAAAATTTATTTTGGGGGTGAAATGAATGTTAACGGGAGTTAGCCCTGTTTTTGTTCTGTGTTTGCACCGTTAGTCCTTTTGGACTATCAATGTTAGTCCTTGAGGACTAACGGTGTAAGGGTGAAAGGGATGGTGTACTAACTGTGTTAACAGTTTTTTTCTTTGGTAGTGGACTAGTGTTGGGCCGAATTTTGTGTTTTGGGCTTTTGTATAAGTTAAATGGCATTGGGCCATTTAAACTTATAAAGTGGTCTTTATATACTTTAATGGGCTAACCCGGCCCATTAGATGGGTACGGGTTGGCCCATTTAAGATTTCTTCGGATTCGACTTTGTCTTTGACTTTTGACTTTGACTTGGTTGACTTTTTGACTGGTTGACTTAACTTTTCACGCTCTTTTCATTCTCGTGCTCGGTTTTGTCAGTTTTAGCTTCATTTTTGTCCTTTAGTGAATATCCGTTACCTGCACATCAAAAATAGCAAAACACGCATATATTTGGCATTTTATGTCTGTTTTTGGTCATTTAGGCTCGTTTTCCTAGGTAAATGGTATGTGTAATTAAGCACATACCACCAACCTTTAAAAGTAGAAGTATCGTCAGACTTGAGCTACCCTCCTGGTTTCAAACCTTTAAGAATAGGTAATAAGTGTCATCCTCAACTCGACGGTTCGCTTAGCAAGTGTTCTACTTCATTCGCAAGATATCAGAAGAAAGATATTAAGGGGATATCTCTTATTCATGAAACGTCACGGTTGATTGAGGTTGGAGGCACGTTCGGCTTTGATGTGAGAGAGGTTATCATAAGTCATTAAAACGAATGTTCAATGGAATAGGTTTTCCATATGGTGGACAAATGAATGTTTTATCGATTAATATTTGCGACACAATGATGAGAAGGAAAGTAATTGGATTACAGGAAATTATTTTTTAAACAACAATGGTTCAGTTATTTAGGCTTCGCTCATGTGAAAGAAATCCAAGATGACAAGATTAGAGCTTTATCGTCTTAAATCTATATGGGGAAATTACACTTTTGATTATGCTTGTAGTTTGGCTAGGGGAAGATTTGGGGAATTGATATCTATGTGGGATCCTAATATGTTTGTGAAAGAAGAGATCTGGTGTGATGAGTCGTTTATTATTGTTAAAGGTCGTTGTTTGAGTGTTGTTGGAGATTGTTTCATGATTAATATATATGGTCCTCATGATACCCTGGCCAAAGTAAACTTATGGAATAAGCTTCGGGAGTTCATGCAATCTTATAGGGGAAAGTATATATTATTTGGATATATGAACGAAGTTCGGGAGGAACTCGAACGATATGGTTCCGTTTTTTCTAGGAGTGAAGCTCAGATTTTTAATGGGTTTATTAATGATGAAAATTTGATTGAGTTACCTCTGGGTGAGCGGTTATTTACTTAGATGAACAAAGCAGGAATGAAACTTAGTAAACTAGATAGGTTTTTGTTTTCAGAAGATGTGCTAGATGTTTTTCCAAATTACCAGGTTACGGCTCTTGATAGATTATGGTCTGATCACATACTGATTCTCTTTCATAATAATAAGTCTGATTTTGGCCTGATTATATTTAAGATTTATCATTCTTGGTTTCTTCGTTCGGATTTCGATGATATTATTATATTGGAATTGGCTAATCTTGGTCATAATAGTAATGGTATCAAAGTGGTGTTTCATGATAAGTTGAAACGTTTAAAGATAAAGATTAAACAGTGGCATGTGCAAAATAGAAGTTGTAAAAGTTTAAGAAAACAGGAATTAGCGTGCCAATTAAAGGGCATAGAGGAGAATATTGAGGCTGGTATTGCTTCTTTAGACAAACATAAGGAAAGATCTAAGATTCTACACGAAGTTGCAGACATAGAGAATTTTAAGGCTGTGGATACGGTTCAAAAGGCACGCATTAAATGGGACATGGAGGGTGATGAAAACACTAAGTGTTTCCACGGTTTGGTGAAACAAAAGAGAAGGTCTTAATCGGTTCATGGTATTTTGCACCAGGGGAATTGGATATCGGAGCCTCATCAAGTTAAAGAGGTTTTTCTTAACTTTTACAGGGAGAAATTTCAAACAAATGAATCGGTGGTTTCTTTTAGTCCAGTAGCAGTCTCTTGAATTCTTAATTTTAAGAATCGGCTTCAGTTAGAAGGTGTTGTTTCTATGGATGAAATCAAGGCAGCAATATGGGATTAGGGTAGCGATAAAACTCTCGATGGTTTTTCATTTGCTTTTGTTAAGAGATACTAGGAGAGCATCAAGATGGATATCCATGAGTTTGTGTCTTCTTTTTTTGAAACTGGAAAGATGCCTCAGTGTTCCAACTCGACGTTTATTACTCTCCTTTCGAAAGTAAGTAATCCAATGCATATTCAAGATTTTAGGCCAACCTCTCTTATTAGGATTCATTATATGATCATTGCGAAAATATTAACAAATAGATTATCTAAGGTTGTTGGAAAACTTGTTAGTCACGAGCAATCCGCTTTCATTTCAGGTCGCCAGATTCTAGACGGTCCGCTTATGCTTAGTGAGATTACTAATTGATATAAAAAAGCGGACAACAGAAGATGTTTGAATTTTAAAGTTGGATTATTGAAAAGGCATAAGATTCTGGTAAGTTATGGAGTTACTTAGATTTCATGTTTAAACAATCCTTGGTTTTTTGGTTTAAAGTGGCGGGGTAAAATGATTAAAGCTTATTAGAGTCGGCTAGTGACAACCAATTTAGAGTTAATGGGTTAGTAAAACTCAAGAATTTCGCTCCCTAAAACCGCGGTCTCAGACAACGATACCCCCCCTCTTCTTTAGTTTTTTTTGTTTTTCTGTGTGATGGAAGGGCTTCATATTGCTTTATCTGATGCGGTTAGTTCTGGTTTGATTCGAGGTATAAAGTTTGATGGTTTAGCCGTGCGTCTATCTCATTTATTCTATGCCGATGATGTTGTAATTACGATGGAATGGAGTTCTCAAGATATGGATAATATTATTCGTGTATTAAGAGTGTTTTTCTTGGCGTCGGGTCTAAAAATAAACATTCATAAATCTAATGGTTATGGTGTTGGTGTTTCTTTAGAAGAGGTCAATGATATGGCGCGCGCGTTATAACAGGATGTGCGAGCATGTTATCTTTCCTACCCTTATCTAGGGTTAACTATTGGTTCTAATATGAATCATACGGCAAATTGGAAGAATCTAATGGATCGGTTTCATACCAAGCTGTCTTCATGGAAGGCAAATCTTCTTTCTATTGGTGGTGGTCTAACATTAATAAAATCGGTGTTAGGAAGTCTTGGGATTTATTATTTTTCTATCTTCAAATTGCCTGAAATCGTTTTGAAGAGCATGGAGAGTCTTCGTGCTTTGTTTTTCTGGGGGGGGGGTTCTCAAGATACGAAAAAACTTGCTTGGATTAAGTGGTCAAATGTTATGGCTTTGTTTGATAAAGGCGGTTTGGGTATTGGTAGTTTGAAATCATTTAACCTTGCATTGCTTCAAAAATGGTTCGTTTAATTAAAGCTTTACATGGACAGGAATGGGGTTTTGATTCTTTACAGTTTAAAGTAGGTTGTGGCACCTTATTTCATTTCTGGAAGGACACGTGGCTTGGAGATCATCCTTTGTATCTTCGCTACAACCGGTTATTTCATTTGGAGGAAAACAAGGATTGTTTGGTCATTGATCGTATCTCTAATGGAGAATGGCGTTGGGATTGGTCTAGATCAGAGTTGGGGAATCGTAATATGTCCCCTCTTAATGCGTTATTGGTTGAGATAGGAAACATGGAGATGACTCTTGAATTGGATGCATATGTTTGGTCGTTAGCGAAAGATGGTATGTTTTCCGTTGGAGTCACGCATCGATTTTTAGATGATCGTTTTCTTCCTTTATTGGTTCCCTCGACGATATGGGAAAAAATGCTTCCTCAGAAAGTTAACATATTCCTTTGGCGTTTGATCTTGGATAGACTTCCTCGCCGTTTGAATCTTTCTTCCTGAGGTATGAAAATTCAAGATATTTCATGTCCCTCGTGTAATGGGAGCGTGGAGTCCAAACAACATATCTTTTTTGTTTGTGATATTGCTCGAAGCATATGGCAACTCATTCGTGTGTGGTGTGTTATTTCTATGCCTCAATTTGATTCTATCGATTATTGGCGAGAGTGGTTGAGCTTGTGGCCTGTTTCTTTAGTGAAGAAGCAACGTATTTTTGCCATTATTGTGGCTTCTTTTTGGTGATTTGGTGTTATCGAAATAGTGTTATCTTTTACTTTCAATTTATGAGGAAAAGTGATATTTTCGATAACAATCGTTTGTTTTCTTTTTCTTGGATTAAGTTTAGAAGAGGCAAGTTTAGTAGTTGGACAGAGTGGTTAAAATCTCCTTTGTATTTCTAGCTCCTTGCTAGTTTTTGTTATATATATATATATATATATATATATATATATATATATATATATATATATATATATATATATTGATCCCTCCGAATACGTATATATAAAATATAGTATAAGGATAAGTCAATAATAATATAGTTTAGTATTTCCGTCGGGATCAAGAAAGTCGCTTTTAACCAAAGCAAGTTCAAAATCCTCCCAGGTCGTTTCCTCGGCGAAATGTGAATTGAGAATCGGTAACGTTCCTGATCGCGCGTTTTGAATGGTTTTAAAGGTTTTGATTTGGTTTCTAATTCTACTAATGAAAATTCATAAAACATGTAAAGAGACGTAAACGATAAAGCATTTAAGGAACTAGACACGAAAACGTAAACGGGAATTAATAAAACGCGACATTTAGCGTCTACATCTATTTAAGCTCCTACGAACGCCAAATTTAATTCTAAACCTTCAAAAATAATAACAAGAAAGATTTGAAAAGAATTTTATTTTTTTGATTGTATTTAATTTTTTTGTGATTTGTTAAGTTTTTCTAAACTAATTAAATGAAAAGAAAAATACTAAAACGATTGAATTAAAAATTCCTAGAAAAACTAAAAGTGCTAACAATGAAAGGAATGCTAAGAAAATTATAAGCTCAGAATAAGTCCTAATCGAATAAGCAGGAAAGTCGAATAAGCACCGAAGTGCTTATTACCAAGTGAAACCAAAAAAGGGATAAGTATTAATTAGAAAGCACCCTTAGACAGAAAAGTCCCAAGGGCGCAAATTGGGTAGTGGGAGGGTGTTAAATAATAGGGTGAGTTGGTTGAGGTAAGGGGTTCGGTCCTTGCTCACCTTGGACCTTCCAAATTCCCTTTTTTTTTTTTATTTTAAAAACTTTTTATGAAAGTGATAAAACAGCTTATTTTAAGCAACTTTTACAAAAGAAACTTTTTTAAAAACTTAAGAAATAAGCAGAAATAAGCATTTAAAAGCACAAAAAATTCTCTTGAAAAGTATTAGTTTTATACTTAAACTAAATAGCTTATAAGCTTGAATAAGCTAAAGCTGAGCAATTAAAGCGCTAACACCTAAAACTCAACTAATAAGCAAGATTGAACAAAATTTAAGCAATAAAACTACTAAAAGCTATAAGCTACGTAACAAATTAAGCCTTTAGGGTCAAAATGTTTCCAGACAGCTCTACAGGTAATTTTAGAAGCTTATTTTTAGTAACTAATTAGATCTTATGACTTATGACTTTTAAAACTTTAAGCTTATCCTACAAACTATCTTAATAAAACAACAATCAAAAAGAATTTTGAAAATCAAATAAGCTGAGAAAAGGCTAAATGAAAAAGCTGCAGAGGCAGTTTAACTATTTTTTGGTTTTTTTTTCTTTATAAAAAGACAAAATGGCTTTTTCAGCCTAAGATTTAAGCTAGTAAAAGAGAATTTAAAAACTCAAAAGCTAAAAACAGATCAAGCTTGTATCCTAAAGAACTTATGCAAACAAATTTAAGACCTTAAAACTAACTTTAGCTTATCTAAATTGGCTTATGAAAAATGGACTTTTAAAACTTAGAAAATAGACTTGAAAATTATGACAGATTTAGATTTTAACTAAAGCACACTTACGTAACTACTTCCTACCGCATTAAAAAAAACAAGCTTGGAATTGACATCTAATAGCACTTAAACAAAATCAAACTAGATAAGCTAGTTTATAAAACTAAATGACCACGGATTTTAACTATAGACACAACAACCCTAAACTTTAAATTTTAGATTTTAAAATATGAATTAAACTATCATTTAGACTGAATTTAGACTAGTTAAAACTGATTCAAGAGGTAAAAGTGATCCAACAGTACTAACTTAAGTTAGTACTGTTTGATCCAAACACCTTTTTTAAAAGTTGATTTCCCATTTTAAGCTAGAAAAAGGTAAAATAAGCTGAAACTTGTGAAAACAGATGACTAAATAAGTACATTAAGATCTAATAAGCAGAAAACTAACAAGTAATAAGCACTAAACTATAAGCTAGAATTTTAAGCATATTTTTTTGGATTTTTAAGACAGTTCTAAGCAATAAATGAATCTAAGCTATAATAAGACAATCTAAAGCAATTATAAGACTAATAAAACAGTAATTAGCAAAACTAAACAGTAACTAAGCACTTAGTAAGCATAAATAAACAAGCTATAAGCAGTAAGATAAGCTAAACAGAAATTTAAGCTAAAAGAGGAATTTGGAACTTACACAAGCCTTTGCTCAGAACAAGGCTACAAATGCTCGAGGAGCTACTCTACAAGCTCCAGCTTATCATAGATAAGCTGGTAAAAGTCCAATAAGCCCGTCCTAATCTGGCTTATCATCCAATTATTAAGCACTCCATTAAGCATAGGTAAATGAGTATTTAAGTGAATGACTAAGCTCAGTTTAGCTTTTAAGGCCTAAACTGAGTATAAGATAGCTTTAATTGAGCTTATTAAGTGATAACACTAAACATTGCTTTAATAAAAGTTCATCAAGTAAAACAGAATTGAAGAGAACAATTGAAATAAGCTGATAAATTTTATTAAAACTCAAATGTTTACAAGCTTTTAAGAGTAAAAATGCATTAAAAAGAACAATAAGCTAAAAATTACATTAATAAGCTAAAATTAAGCTAAAACTAGACTACTCTACTCCTACTCTAGATGCCCTCAGCAGTGTGATTTTGCCTCCTATTTATAGAGGTGAATGGAAGGATCTAGGCCTTGGAGGAGCGTCCTTTGCTTCTAATCTTAGCCCTCCAATCCAAACCGCCTTCAAATGAGTGATCTTAGCCCTTGATTTGCCCCCACGTCACATCAACCAATCAATTAGCTCAGGATTTTTAGCGTGTCATTCCCAATGTCAAACGTGTCAGGAGGTGTCAGCTTCTAGAAGCATTTGAGGGTGTGGGGAGTACTTTGGTGGAATTAACCCTGCGCGTGAATGGAGGTAAAATGGAGGGAAGGGTGAAGACGTACAGTAACTTTGACTTAGCAGTTTGACCCGTCTATTTATCATATGACCATTTGACCGAGTATAGACTTGGGCTGGGTTTTATATGATTTGGATTTGGGCCGAGTGATATTAAAATAGGTTTAGGATTCTATCAAAGGTTTTTGGCTTTTTAAGTTAATATGGTTTAGGATTTGGGCTGACCCGGCCCATTAAGTGGGCCCGGGTTGGTCCGCAGAAGATGGGCATGCCTTCGGCTTCGGTTTTCTGCGCTCATTTCATTCTCGTGCTCGGCTTTGTCCGTTTTGCTTTGTTTTTGTCCTTTTGAGCAATATCCGTTACCTGCAAGACACAATTCACAATACAAACGAATACAATGCATTTTTCTGTATTTATTGGTCATTATTGGTCTTTTTAGCTTGTTTTATTAGGTAAAAGGTATGTGTATTTAAGCACATACCAATTATCATACAACAATTTCTCAACAAGACGAATTTCTTCCTCAGGATCAAG
The DNA here is from genome assembly GCA_026074375.1 of Tanacetum coccineum. Classification (NCBI taxonomy): domain Eukaryota; kingdom Viridiplantae; phylum Streptophyta; class Magnoliopsida; order Asterales; family Asteraceae; genus Tanacetum; species Tanacetum coccineum. The sequence goes on along the minus strand of BQNB010031791.1, from coordinate 40,669 downwards.
GTCGGCTTCATTAATTCCCGGTGGAATTAAATTAATATGAGCGAGTTCACCGGAGAACTCCTCGAGAAGAGAATCAAACTTAGGAGAAGAAATAATCAAAGTGTTTCGATTAAGCAAGGATTCTATAAGATCAGACTCTGCATTAAAGTGATGCGGATCTATCTTAGTAGAAATGATTTCTTCATCAAGAGTGTTTGTTAGCTTTAGGACTAATGGTGAAATTTATAAGAACTAACGGTGTATGTCCCAAAGGATTAACTGTGCAAGCTGTTTAGGACTAACGATGTAATAGTTTTTTAGGTTAAAGGATTAACGGGATTGGTTTTAAGATAAATTCGCCTTCGGCTTTGATTTCTTGTACTCTTTCCATTCTCGTGCTCGGTTTTGTCCGTTTTGCTTTGTTTTTGTCCTTTTATGCAATATCCGTTACCTGCAAGACACAATTCACAATACAAATGAATACAATGCATTTTCCTGTATTCATTGGTCATTATTGGTCTTTTTAGCTCGTTTTATTAGGTAAAAGGTATGTGTAAATAAGCACATACCAAAATCCCCCATACTAAGCTATTGTCGTGTCCTCACGCAATGTAATAAATCCAAACTTAGAAAACCAAAAATTTCAACCCTCTTAGACTAATTACCTCAAAAGTAGCTAAGTGTTTATCTAATGGGATTAAGGAATTACTAGTTTTGAAAAGCATCCCGTTTTACCCTTTTTTATGTATTTATTATTAATATTCATACATATCATAACTTCACGAAACAAGAAACACTAAAAGGTAAAATAAATTCATCGTCCTTGAATTTTCACCTGCCCCAAACCAAGCTAGCCACCTGATCATGTCGGTGACTCATTATTTCACAATATGATTTGCATCATTGTTATTAATTCTTCATACTTATCTCTTCAGGCAGGTTGATGAACTCGAATACCTGCGGGGGTTGGAATGGTCAAAACCCAGAAGAATTATAATTTTAGAATTTTGGTTCATCCGGTTGACCTTGAAAAGTCCTCATGAGGACCCCCGTAGTTTTTCACCACAAGGAAATTGTTGTGAAGATTGTGGAAAAATTATTATCAAAGTTTTGATTGAAACAAGGCCTGATGCGTAGACAAACGGAATTAGAAGTGGACAATCGTACAACCATAATGAGCATCATTCACCACATAACTCACAAGGTATGATCGTTGAACAAAATAAATCGTCTAACGGATCTCCACTCCCGAAACAACCACGTCGGTTGTATGACGACATTAGAATTAAACAAATAGGAGGGTAAGAGAAAGAATTAAATGGATTAGAGGTTACGGAGGATATTTTTGGATTTTTATGAAAGATAAATATAAAAGAAAAATATTTTTGGGATCGATAGTCAAAGGTGCGCGGTAGCTCTCTAGAAAATGCACAAAGAAGCGAAGGAGCAGGTAAGCGCGAAGAGCGAAGCGTTTTAAAAACCTTCTCCTTTCGGGTCGAAGTTCGTCGGATCAACCCTTCTTATACCTCTCTTATAGTTTGTAATCTAAAGGTGAGCCGAAACGATAATTAACAAACGGTTATTTTTAATATTAAATAAAAATAGAAGTGTAAAATATTTGTGTATTTTTATATAAGAAGAAAATATTCACAATTGAAAGCGATAACTTCACAAGGAAGGGTCTTCAAACACTAATCTTTAAACGTAAACACGATAATCGCACACTTCCCCGGCAATGGCGCCAAAAATTGATTCTTATATATATAGTATTAATTGCTTAATACATATATATAATATATAACCAAAATATCAAATGATGAAGAGAGAGTAAGTATTCCGTAAGGTTTTTAAGCAGGGAGATTACTTTTGACTAAAGTAAAATCTGAAGAAAAAAAACTTCTCGTGTCGTTTTCCAACGAGGCGTGAATTGAGAATCGAGTTTACGTTCGTGATCGCGTGTTTGAATGATCAAATGTTTGATTTGGATTCTATTTCTACTAATAATATGCAAAAACAAATAACGGAAAGCAACATTAAAAGCAATTAAAGATTTAAACGAAAACGATAACGGGATCCTAAAAACGCGACCTAAAACCTAAATTATCAAATTTTAACCCTACAAATGCAAATTTAATTTTTAAAAGTCCTAAATGATAAAAGAAAATTTTTAAAAAAAGAATTATATTTTTTTGACTTTTATTTTATTTATTATGAATTAAAAACTGATTTAATCTAAAAAATTAATTAAAAATACTAAATTAATTTGGAAAATTATAAATTTTTTATGAAAAGTACTTTGAACTTTACTAAATCTAGGAAAAATAAAATGGTCAAAACAGCTTATTGAAATAAGCTGTTAATAAGCTAAATAAAGATGAAAGCTAAAATGGTAAAAAGGTGGTTAAAAGAAAAGTTGTGTGAAGTAATAAACGAAAAAGACCCCAGGACAGTTGGTGAGAGTGTGGTGTGTTAAGGTGTTGGCTATGAAAGGGGGAGGTCACATGTTCGAAACCTGTGGCCACCCTTTTTTATAAAACATTTTTTTTTGAAAACTTTTTAAAAAAGCTTTAAAACTTAAAAATAAGCAATTTTTGTGAAAGGGCTTTTTATAAAAACTTAAAATAAGCTAGAAATAAGCATATAAGGTTGACAGTTAAGGCTTTTAAGCTAAATGACTATTTGCCAAAACTGTTTGGCCTTTTGGGCTTAATAAGCTAAAGAAGAAAAAAATTTTAAAAAAAGAATTATATTTTTTTGACTTTTATTTTATTTATTATGAATTAAAAACTGATTTAATCTAAAAAATTAATTAAAAATACTAAATTAATTTGGAAAATTATAAATTTTTTATGAAAGTACTTTGAATTTACTAAATCTAGGAAAAAATAAATATGGTTCATATACTGCTAAGAGTCCTTTGAACAATTTAAGCTTAGGAAAAATAAAAAGGGTCAAACAGCTTATTGGAATAAGCTGTAAATAAGCAAAATAAGGCTGAAAGCTTAATTGGTTAAAATGTGTATAAAAAAAGTAGTGTGGAGTAATAAACGAAAAAGACCCAAGCGCAGTTGGTAGTGGAGTGAGGTGTTAAATGTGTTGGTGTGTGAAGGGGAGGTCACAGGTTCGACCCTTGTGACCTCTCTTTTTTATGAAACATTTTTTTTTATTTTTCTTTTTTTAAAAAGTTATAAAATAAGCAAAAATTGAAATCTTAAAAAAAACTTTTTTATAAAACTTGAAAATAAGCTGGAAATAAGCAAATGAAAATGATAGATAAAAAAAACTTAAAAGGCTTTAAGCTTTAGCTGATTTGGCTAATAAACTTGAATAAGCTCAAACTAAGGCCAACTAAGCTACAAGCATATTAAACCTAACCTAATAAGCAGTAAGAACAAGATTTAAGCAAACAAATAAGCTGAAAAAGCTTATGCAACTGACAGACTCACTTAAAAGCTTTAAGTCTTTAACACTTAAACTGAAATTGCTAATAAACTTAAATAAGCTCAAACCTAAGCTAAATAAGCTAAAAGTACCTTAATCCAACCTTAATAAGCAATCCTAAACACTAATTAAGCACTAAGATAAGCTGGAAAGCTTAAAATACACATAAGCTTTTTTGGCTAAAAGGATACTTAAAAACAGTCTAAAGGGGACTTTTAAGCTAATAATTAAGCCAGCAAACTAAAGAGCTGAGGTTTAAAACCTAAAAACAGATAAAGCTAGTACTATAGGGAATCTAAATAAGCAAAGTTTAGACATTTTGAAAAACTAAATAAGCTAGAAAAGGACTAAAGAAAATGGTTGTTTACCTGATATCCTATCTTTTTGGGTTTTTTTCCAAGTTTTTATAAAGTCCTAAATAGCTAAGTGCGGGCCTAAATTTGGACTAGTAAATAAAAGCTAAATTCCAAAATAAGTTCAAACAGATTAAGCTTAAATCCTAATGAGCTTATGCCATAAAAATCAGATCCTATAACAACTATTAACTACCCTACATTTGCTATTGAAAATTGGTCTTGAAACTTTAAAAATAGACTTAGAAACTTTGACAGGTTTTGATAACAAGCCAAATTACAAATGCACACTTATACCAACTATATCTACTGCATTTAGAAAAAAATGAAGAGCAAACAAGACCTTAAAACAACTTTTAAGCAATACCACATCCTACCCGCACAACATTACCATTGGGTACACGTTAATATTCATCCATCGGTTTTTAGGGTTTCCCCAGACGCGAGGTACTATCCGGTTTTTCCCAATGAAATATTTTTATAAATAATGATTGGGTATCAAGATTATGTCTCACTAAATTCAATTCAAAAATAAAGCAAAACACCCTTATATATTCAATTTTTAAAAGTTAAAGAAACAAATACCATATTAGACGATTTCTTTTGCGCTTTCGAATAATTTATGTAAACATTCTAATGTGTTAAATAATAGATTTAGTTATATAATAAATACAATGGAAGAAATTTATTGTAATCAATATATATACTTTTAATTATTTATAAACCAATAAAGCGTGGTAAGATTTAGAGTAAATGGATACGGGTACGGGTACGGGTACGGGTAATCGGGGCGGGTATTATCAAAACCCGTCACCAAACCCGTACCCGGCTAAATTCTTTATCAATACCCGTACCCGCATCCGAACCCGTCAACCCGCCCCCAAACTCGACCCAACCGGTTCGGGTTTCGGTTTTCCCCATCGGTTTCGGATGCTTTTGCCATCCCTAATACCAACTATATCTACTGCATTTTGAGGCACAAACAAGCATGAAAACAACAACTATAAGCACCTAATCACAATCCAAACAAATAAGCTTTGATATGAAGCTACAACATTACAGATTCAAACCATGGTTACATTAAACTTTAAACTTGATTTTTAAACTTTAACAACTGAATTAAACTAACTTATAAACTTAATTTGAGCTTGTCAAGATAGATTAAATAGGTCAAGAGCACTCAAGCAGTATTAACATGAGTTAATACTGCGTGTGCCAAACACCCTTTTAAAATCTTAAAAACCATATTAAGCTTATAACAGTTTGATAAAAGCTAAAGCACGGTGAACACGGTATTAACCAAGGACAAATAAGCACATTTCAACCACTAATAAGCACTTGATAATAAGCAAACCAAATAAGCAATTTACGACTAAAAATAAGCAGTTTGACATCAAAACTCAACCAAAAGACTTCTAAGCATGAAAATGAATTCAAATGGCAACCACTAGACTAAATAAGCACAATAAGAAACAGAATAAGCAAAGCCAATAAGCTAACAGTAAATAAGCTTAAAATTTTGAAAAAAGAAACTTACAAGACCCTTTTCCTTAAACAAGGGTTTAAATGGCTCTTAGAGCTTATTTTACAAAGCTCTAGCTTGTCAAAGACAAGCTAGTAGTGTCCATAAGCCCTTCCAAGATTGGCTTATCTTCCAAAATAAGCTGAGGTAATTGAGGGGTGATTTTTGGTGAAATTGTCTTAAATACTTAACAGTTTGAAAAACTTAATGAAAACAGATTAAACAAAGTGCTTAAATAAGAGCTTATGATAGCTTATAAGGTACTTTTAACAACAATGGAACAGGAAATTAAAAACTCAGAATTTTATAACTTAAAAACCTCAAATTTCATTAATTCATTAAAACAGTTACAAGACTTGAATAAAAAGTACAATAAGCTGAAAAATACATTAAATAAGCTATTCTAATTAAAACTTTAAAACTATATTCTACATGAACATCACTATGTGAAAACACACACATATATAGTCGTTTTAGCCCTTGAGGTGTGTTTCTTGTGTGAGTGCATTCCAAGCCTTCATCTGAGCCCTTAATTCCATCTTGTGCTTCTTCAATTAGATCATGGCCCTTGAATTTGTCCTGTCCAATCAGTTGGCTTAGGATTGCCAACATGGATTTGTTGGTTTGTGAAGTGGGGTTGGAGGGGGAAAGTGATGGGTTTGTTTTGGGGTGCAGGGGTCGAGGTGACAGAGATGAGTGAATAGTGATAGGTGGGATTGGCGGGAATTGGTTTTATGGTACTGTTAGTTTAATTTGGGTAACGGGGTTAGGGAAAAAGGGACTAAAGGTGCAAGGGTTTAAAGGATGTAGGGACCAAATGTGTTAGTCCCTAAGGACTAGCAGTGTTAGTCCTTAAGGACTAACTGTGTAAAAGGTTTAAAGGTTTAAGGGTTGAAGGGGCTAACGGCGTTAGTCCCCTGCTTTTGTTAAGGACTGGCACCGTTAGTCCTTTTGGACTAACGGTGTAAAGAGATTAGGACCTGTGGTGTGATGGTTTAACAGAAATATAGGTTAGTTTGTGTGGGCTTGTTAAGGCAGATTTGGGCTTTTGTGGTGTTGGACTATTTTAGGCCTTTATTGATATAAAACCTTTTAAGGTTGTCTTCAAATATCTTAATGGGCTGACCCGGCCCATTAGATGGGTGCGGGTTGGTCCATTTAAGATTTCTTCGTTTTCGGCTTCGTCTTTGACTTGTTGACTTTTTGACTTTGACTTTTTGACTTTTCACGCTCTTTCCATTCTCGTGCTCGGTTTTGTCGGTTTTGGCTTCGTTTTTGTCCTTTAGTGAATATCCGTTACCTGCACAATCATAAATCACAAAACACACAAATACAATGCATTTTTGGTATATTTTGGTCATTTTAGGCTCGTTTTTATTGGTAAAAGATATGTGTAATTAAGCACATACCAAGCAGCTAGAGCAACAAGAAGGGTATTTGGAAGAAACAATTACAACATTACCCTAGAATCAGCTGTAGACCCAGAAAGACAGCTAGAATTATCAAGAGAAAGACGAGCAAATCTTGTCCCAACAGAAGTACTTTATTTAAATAATCGAAGTACTGTAAAACATATTGTATACCAACATTACTCTGAACAAAGAATCCTATGTATCAATAATAACCAAACTAATCTCCCATTATGTAACCAACAAAGTTATCAAAGATTAAGGACTTTAGGTCTTCAAAATATCCTTTGGGGATATTCATGATAAGGTTACATGCACTACATCGAAGAAGTGCTGGTACAAACGCTTTGGTGGTCCTCAGAGACACCAGATGGGAAGATAGTCAGCAAATTATTAGAACCATGGAAATAGATCTCTCTGCAAAAACACAGTTAGTCTACATGTTCCCTGATATAGTTCTAAGTATAGATAATTTCAATAACCATGTAGAAGTTGCCATAAAAACCCATGGATACGATACTTGGTAGGGAGGTGAAAGTAACCTGCTAGTTACAATGGCCATGATTGGCAGGTTATCAAATACCAGCTATATGGGATTCCAATATAGCGTAGACAATGTTGTAGACCATCTCACAACAACTGGCATCACAGCAATACCTAGTGAAAGAAGAAGTGTAGAAGAACTTGAAGGAATGAGTTAGAACCTAAAGCCATCTGAGCAAACCTGGATACGTGTTCTATCAAGGGTAGCAGTGAATGAAAGGCTTAACATATCATTAAGCCTCTAATTCAAAAGATACCACCAAGCACCCCAACCAGCAAGATACTCAGTTGACCAACATGATCAAGAAATACTAGGTAATGATCACTTAGATGAAGATGAAGAGCATTTTATAGGAATTTGCTTGCAAGCTTCTCAAATAGAACATATCCCTTGTGATATATCTTTCTATGAAGATTGCATAAATGAAGCAAGAATTCTAGAAGAATAACCATTAAATTAAGCTAAGCGGTCCAACAAACCAAAACTATCAAAACGAAGGTCATGGGAAAAGTGGTCAACACTTGGTGAACCATTTAGAAAATGGGACTATTATGTCAAATATGATGCACCAAGAAACATAACCCCAATAAAAGAGAATGCAGCAACTGGCTGGGGAGATGAATTCTCAGAAGATGAAGCTACCACAGGAAAAGTAACAATTCTTAATGAATCAGAAGAACAAAGTGATTGGGATGATGATGAACGAAGTGGTAGAGAAATTATTGTCATACAAGAAAAACTTGCACAAAATCAGCAAGACTTTCTTGATGATACCACAATGGGATGACCAACTTGCTATTCAAAAACAAGAATCAGAGTTAGAATGGGAAAACCCATTCGCAGCAAAGCGTGGTGAGGACCATACAATTTTTCATCTTTCTAAAGATAATGATGATGATTGATGTGTCGTTGTGTAGGTGTTATTTTATGTATCAAGTTTTACTATTTATCTTTTGCCGACTTTACCTAAAACAACACTTTAACGGGCAGTGTACCCGGTCAAGATGTAGCTTCGTTTGTAAGTAGGGTGTCGATCACTAAGAGCGAGAGCGTTAACTCCTAATTCTATCAGTATTTTAGTTATCTATGTTAGTACTAAATTAATCTAATTTATGTTGTAAAACCTAAGCTATGATAATAGAGGGTTCAGCCTAAGAGACTGGACGAGTTTTGTGTAATCTAAGCCATAAGGTTTTAATGATAAGTTATAGAGCATAAACACCACACAACGAAGAATAGCAAACGATAAATAGTCAAGAACTAATGTAAGGAAAACATATCAACCAAGAATAATCAAATAAAATGCAAGTTTGTTTAATAGTGCAATGATTGTCTTATCTCGAAGGGCATATCATTCCTAGACTAAGGTGGTACTTCTTCCTAAGACCTAGACACGCTAATTCTGTCACAATTAGACGCATCCGCATAAAGCATCCTTATGTTGATTATAATCTATCTTAGGATCTAAGTAATGGTGCTCTTACTAAACCCTAGCTCATCGAGACTTTACCCACTTACTGCTTAACAGCGATTTATATACTAGTAGTTCAATTGTTCGTATACTATCCAATGGAATCAGAACGTTATTTGTTGAATTATCTAGGGACACCTACTAGTCAACTTGTTCACTAAACCAAATGCACTATCCGATATCTAGTTAAGCTATAGGCGATATCCTAGCACGGATTTAGCAGGTAAATATTTGTGATCCTATGATTCTAGATATATAAATCGCTATATGGAGAGTTATCCCAGTTAATCTATCTTAACTTGGTCCATCTTACTAGATCCGGTTGAATGAGTAGGTCGCATACAAAAGCACGTAAGCAAGTATGAATTGATAAACATAACTAACAATCAACGATAAATTAAGCAATCGAGATAAACAAACCAAACATTAGATCTTTATAAACATGGCTGATACCTAAAGGTATCAGCCGATAGTCATTGTAAAAATACACACGGTTTGATATATGAACGATTAAAATAAAGAAACCTCAATCGAACGCGTATTCGGTTGTGCGAAGATTACAAGAGTTTTCCTATGATCTTGAGGCTCTTTTTTGACCTTCTATGCTCCTTTATTCGTCTCTTGGTCGACTTGGTGGTTTAGGGATTCACTTGCATACCTAAAACTGAGTTTAGGGTCGTCTGTTTATAAGTTTTGGAGTTGGTTCGATATGGCGTATCCAGTGGCTTTGATACGGCGTATCCAGTGGCTTTGATACGGCGTATTAGGGGTTTTTTAGAGTAAGGACCACGTTTGATATCTTCCAGAATCTTCGTGTATGATAAGCCTTGAATACGGCGTATTGAGTAGTTAGAATCAGTAATCTTAAAATTTCTTCATTTAAGCTTCAGAATGCGTGCCTTTCTGCTAACTTTCACCAAGTACTCCATAATTACTGCAATTCTCAATTATAAACGATTAAGTAACAAATCTTTGTAATAATTATACAAAATAGGTTAATTACATTGGATAAATGATGCTGTAAAATATACGTTATTTGATGTCATCAAATATCCCCCCACTTGAATCCTACTTGTCCTCCAGTAGCCTTTAGAAGTTTATAAAAATGTATCCCTAAGGTTCTGTTTAAGCATTTATTCGATCTATTACAAGTACACAACCAAACACCTCACGAAATAGGAAGATGAAAACACTCAAATCACTCAACTAGTCTATGTGGTAACATGTAACTAATTCGCTCAATTGCTCGGTCGTGACGAATATTCTATCATAAGCGTGGCAAGGATACACATCTCCACTACTAGAACTAAAGAGTAACCAGTTTATAAAGGTAATTATGGGTTTTGATGTAAAGGTTTAGGGTTGATCATTCCAAGAATGATATAGGGTATGGATCTTCTAACTTTCACCAGTAGTAATAAACCAACAAGGCAGCTGAGACATGCATACATGGCCGTAACGATGAAATAGACATACACGCTTGTACACATCCTCACTCGCGTAAAACCCATGGTTAATAATTAGGAAAGGGAAATAAATTGTTGTTAAATAAAAATTACGAAGCAAATAGATTAAGTCTAAGATACAAGTTGCTAGACACTTTTCCCGACCGTTACCATGATAAAGACACAACTATTTACAAACGTCTTAATCATAGATCAAAAACAACAACCTATTGGCATTCCCGTAACGGTCAACTTCCCTTACATCCCATACTTTACATACTTTACAAGGTAAGTGGCGATATCTACCACTTTATACAATACTCTACATCGTTGATTTTTCTGAACGTATCAACGAATAATCAATTCTTCATGTGGTTCCTTCGGTAATGCTTTTGCGAAACGATCATCTTTAAACTTTCCATATCTCTTTTTTGTTGCGATTTTCTATTTTTTTACACATATACTAACTACGAAACTCGGTGTAATTCCGCCATCTTCACGATCATAGTAACTCCGGATAATTCCTTCGGTAATTCTTCGTTCTTCGGACATACCATTAATTGTGATGGTAGTAAAAATACAAGAGCTTGACTGCTTTATACATTCCCATTTGCAATGTGCAAATTTCTTTCCAACCGTACCAAAGATAGAAACTGACACAAGACTCGGGAAATACATACTTTACACTTTAAGCGACTAGCAACTGTAAATAAACTTAATCTAACAGGGTAGGCTAAGGTGTAAAGGTGTAACGAAACAAATATTAGTGTAATTCCTAAAGGATTGGCTCTACGGGTTGTTCTAGTGGTATCTTACTCTTAAAATGAGAGTAAATAAAGGGTTTAAACAGGGGTTAACTAACCAGTGTAGTTAGTTAATAAACAACATGTATAGGCTTTTTGGGTGTAATCTTAAAATTTACCAATTTAAACAAGTTACTTCATCTAAATCCATAGTACTCATCACTGTGATCTCGAATAGATATACCAAGCCAAGTTCTAAAGTCTACTACATCACCGACACACTCATATTTTGTGGAATTTGGGTAAACATTAGGAAACATATAAGGCTAAATTCTCACAATATCTAACAAGGGTTATTGTGTGCAGGTTATGTAACAGGTAATTTCACAAAAGTATGCTTGAAAAAATTTAAATTTAAGCATAATTTAAGCATTTTAGTGTGAAAAATTGTTAGCCTTAATTATATCAAGTCAAACAAGAATGTTATCGGTCTTAGAAAGTCAAACTAGGTCTTGTATTGTAATAGGTTAGTCGGGTTCAACGGGCTTGGATTGTAATCTAATATTGTCCGTGTTTCGGGCTCAAAGCCCAAGTTAAACCAAGCCCGGCCCGTTTAGAAAGCCCAAGTGCCAAGCTAGCAAGGTATGGGTATAAATATCCCTTCACCACACTTGGTGAAGGGTGTTGGTTACATTTTCTCTCTTTTGTACCTCATCATTCTCTCTAATCTAGTTGTTTCTCTCTCTACTTTCTCTCTCTAAGATTTCTTCTTATTTTCTAGCATATTGGTAAAGATTAGTGTTGTGTAATGGATTAAACTAGTGGGATAACACTCCTTCACAACATCGGCTGGAGGAGCTGTGAATGAAGAAGGGAGAGAAGGTGAGAAGGAACAACAACCCATCACACCTATGAATCCAACCTCAAATATCATCTCGAACAGCCTGACGCCTTTCCTGACGCCCGTCTACGCAGATACACAAGCTATAGATGAAGCCTTCGTAATGGCCAACTATTCGCAGCTGGAACCCCTTATGAGAAAAAGGATGAGGCAGTTATGGTTATAGGGCATAGCCACGCGGCTGAATTATTCAAGTGAAGACGTGGACGAAGAAGGAGAGTTAGAGGCGTCACCAGGCTTCCGAACTCGGCCTTCCGAGGGGAGGGAAGAACCGATCACTGGAAATATACCACCACTGTTGGCCGCCCATCTGAGGGAAACTAAAAGAGGGCAGGGAATGGTACCACCAGGAGGGGGAGAACGCCCGTAGAGAGCCTCCAAACAGTGTTTATCCTCCGAATAGTGTTTACTTTCCAAACAACGTGTACCCTCCGTGCCGTTTTGACCAAAAACTCAAGCTGCGTTTGATAAAGTTCATTGCGTTTTGATTCAAAAAGTCACTGCGTTTGATAAGTTCGTTGCGTTTTGCTTAAATTTCATTGCGTTTTGACAAATCTCAACCTACTGCGTTTTGATAAAGTTCATTGCGTTTTGATTCAAAAGTCCTATGCATTTTGATAAGATGATGAGTTTTGCTTAAATTTCTTTGCGTTTTGACCAAAATCTCAACCATTGCGTTTTGAACAAATCTCAACCACTGGCGTGTTGGTGTCACTTGGTTGTGGTTTGCTTGTTGTGACTGCGTTTTGGTTAAAGATTAGCACTGCGTTAAAAAAAACTTATGAGAAAGTTTATCTGAGAAATATTTGATTATAAGTACTTATTGAGTTTGCTTTAAAGGAAAACACATTGCATAATAAGAAGATTAAAATTGAAATATTAAGACAGAATTTAAGAAAAAGCTAAATTTCATTAATACTTGTAAAAAGTTACAAGACTTCAAAAGAAAATTACAATAAGCAGTAAATAAGCTGTAAAATAAAGCATAAAAATTAAAACCTAAAACTAACTGTCTATTACAATGAAAGCCTAAACTATTTATATAAAAAACTAAACTCTTGAGTTATGCTTGTTGTGTTTGTTGTGAGAGGAAAATGTAAGCCTCATTCAAGCCCTTCATTTCATCTTGTTACCCAAGCCATATGATCTGAGCCATTAATCTTTTGTCCTATTCTTTTGACGAATGGTGTTAAAGGGGATTGCCAAGGTGGCAATTGAGCCATGTGATATGGGGTAGAGGAGAGGGTGATGTATTTGTCGTGGAGTTACATGGGGCAATGAGAGTGATGGATGAATAGTGTTGGGTTTTGGGATTGGCGGGAAATTTTGTTTTGGGTGAGCAGGGTAAAGGTTTAGGGATTTGGCAAGTTTGGCCTTTAATCTTGTTATATGTGTTTGCACCCACAGTCCTTGATGGTGTAAAAGTGTTGGGAATTAACAACTTTAGTCCCTGAGGTTGTATTGAGTTATTGCATGGATGGTCCTTTGTGACTAACGGACTTAACAGCAGTTAAGGGATTTGGGCTTAGGATTTGGGCCAGGTAATATAGAGAGGGGTTTTGGGCTCTAAATGGTTTAGTACCCATTTTAGTCTTCACATAATACCTTAATGGGCTGACCCGGGCCATTAGATAGGTACGGGTGGGCCCATTAAGTATTTCTTCATTTTAGGCTTCGGCTTTGACTTCTCGGGTTTGACTTTGGTTGACTTTTTGGCTTTGACTTTTTGACTTTTTCACGCTCTTTCCGTTCTCGTGCTCGGTTTTGTCGTTTTGGCTTCGTTTTTGTCCTTTTCTTAGATATCCGTTACCTGCACAATACAAATGCAAAACATACAAATACAATGTATTTTTGGTACGTTTTTGGTCGTTTAAGTCCGTTTTTAATGGTCAAAGGTATGTGTATTTAAACACATACCAAAATCCCCCATACTATGATATTGCCGTGTCCTCACAGCAGCAGGTCAGGGAATGATACAGATGCTGATGATGCAGATATCAGACCCATTTATGACGAAGAGCCAATGGCTGAGGTACAATTGACTGCTGAATGCAATATCTTTGCTATAGGACAACAGCATACTGAGCAACCTGAAATCATTGTTGAAGGTAGGGTTGACCAGTATCCTGAAACATGTCAAGTTAAAAGTCCTATGCTTGATTCATCACCTGATAACCAGACAACTGAATACTCAAAACAATCACTCGAGTCTGAAAATATTTTGCTCAAAGAGACAGTTGCCCAATTTCAAAAAGATTTTTCAAGAATGGAAGCACATTGCATTGCTCTCGAACTTAAATATCAAAATCAATCTTTAAAATCAGGGCAACATGGTCAAATTTTGAATGAAACAAGTAATAAAGCCAAGATTGAAAAGGAAATTGATGTACTTGAAACAATGAACATCGAATTAGAACATAGTGTGGCTACATTACGTAAGGAAAATGAGACTTTGAAACAGCATTACAAAGATTTGTATGATTCTATTAAAATCACGAGATCTAAGACTACAGAACAGACAACATCTTTGCTTGCTAATAATGCTGAATTAAAAGCTCAGATTCAGGAAAAGGTTTTTGCAATTGCTGCTTTAAAAAATGACTTAAGGAAGTTAAAAGGAAATAGTGTAGATACTAAGTTTGATAAAACATCAGTCTTGGGGAAACCGGTTTTACCATCACTAAGAAACCAATCAGTTGTTAGACAACCGAATGCGTTTAAATCTGCAAGGGCTCAAATGTCAAAACAACGGTTTGCCTCCCAAGTTGATGTGAATAAGAATTTGTCAAAACCAGTCACTCAACATTATTTGCCTAAGAAAACAGAATCCGCCTTTGCAAAACCTGATCACGTGATTGCATCTAGCTCATCTAGGAATAGTTCTAAGAACATGCCAAGATTTAGTTCAAATGACATGGTTCATAATCACTATCTAGATGTAGCTAAGAAAAAGATATACAAGAAAGAGATAGGAACTCAACAACTAGTGTGACTACTTCTGCTAGAATTCAAACCACTGCTGATGAAAGAAAACCAAAACCTAGGAGCAACAATCAAACATCTAGGAGTTTGCTTGTATCTAAGAGTAGGCGCGTTACGATAACGGCTGTGCCAAAAGCAGATCACTCTAAGAGTTCTAGTTCTTTCTCAGATTCTAAACAATTTGTTTGTTCTACATGTCATAAGTGTGTTTTTAATGCAAATCATGATGCTTGTATAACAAAACTCCTAAAGAAGGTAAATTCACGTGCTAAGATTCAATCCCGTAAGACCAAAAACAGTAACAAACCCGTAGATCAAAAGAGTCATACTCAGAAACCTGGTAGGCAGATCTTTACAAGACATAGGTTTTCTCCTAATAAGACTTCCATTGTGTATGAGAAAACATCTCCTAGATCTGATCTTAGGTGGAACCTTACGGGTAGAATTTTCAAATCTGTTGGTCTTAGGTGGATTCCTATAGGGAAGTTATTCGATTCTTATACAAGCAAGGATGACAGTGAACCCACACATGGTTCAAATGTAGATATCCCTAATATTCATAAAAACAAACAAACTCTGAATTTAAGTGCAGGTACATCAATCAATGTTCAGAAGGAAAAAAGTATTGATTTAAGTGCAGGTACCTTATGTAATGTCAACAAGGAAAATCTCAGAGTATGGTTGCTGAAAAAGTTAATATCTCATAAACCATTGTCAAAGTGGATTCACAAATGATGATACAGAAAAACGACATTTGAACACAACAGTTCAAGCCTCGAACCTCAATGTCAAATGACGTTTGAACAAAACGGTTCAAGCCTCGTACCACAACGTCAACAAAAGTTCCTTCAGCAAATATGATAGTCATGGCGTTAAAGATAGAATTGGAAAGTCTATTTGGTCCTTTGTTCGACGAATATTTCAATGGAGTAAATCAAGTTGTTTCAAAGTCTTCCGCTGTTACTGTTGCCGATGCATCCGATAAACGTCAACAACAACTTGATTCAACTTCATCTACTTCAGCTCTAGTAACAACTGTCACTTCTGATGGAAACTTCGACTTGTAAATATTTTTTATTTTTCTCTTTATTTTGATTTATAAATATTTTTGAAAAAGAAAATACAAAAATATAAAACCAACAAAAAGAAAATACAGAGGACTTGATCACCGACGTTGAAAACGCGGTTTTTGATCTTTGAGTCATGGATCCTCTTTGTTTTCTCTTTATAGATCAAAAGAGTTATCATTGGCATTGATCACGAAGTTAATTTAGTTCATTGAGTTGAAACTTTACGGTGGTCACCCACGGTATCAAGGTCAAAGTTTGCATGCTTAAAGGACTAAGTAGGCTTTGTGCTCGAGCTCGATCGGTAGATGACATGCCTTTCCGTACACGAGCTTGTATGGGGTGCACCCGATGGGTGTTTTGTAAGCGGTACGGAAGGCCCAGAGTGCGTCATCTAATTTATCCGACCAAGAGGCACGGTTTTCGCCTACGGTCCTTTCAAGAATTCGTTTCAAGCCACGATTGGATACCTCAACTTGCCCACTTGTTTGTGGGTGATACGCGGTGGAGAGACGGTGAGTAACTCCATATTTAAGCATGACCTTTGCAAACTGGTCATTGCAAAAATGGGTTCCGCGATCACTTATGATAGCACGAGGGGCACCGAATCGGGCGAAGAGAGATTTAAGAAATTTGCAAACAACTCGGGCGTCGTTGGTGGGGAGCGCTTTCGCTTCAACCCATTTTGACAAGTAGTCGACGGCCACGAGTATATATTTGTTCCCTCGTGAAGACGGGAACGGCCCCATGAAATCGATGCCCCACACGTCAAAGATTTCGCAAACTTGGATGGAATTTTGAGGCATTTCATCACGTTGCGAAATTTTTCCTTGACGCTGACAAGTGTCACATCAGGTGACCAAGTCATGGGCATCTCGGTAAATCGTGGGCCAATAAAATCCTGAGTCAAAAACTTTTTTGGCGGTGTAGTTGGCACCGTAATGTCCCCCGGTGGGTCCACTATGGCAAGCTTTGAGGATGTCAAAAGCTTCTTGGCCCGAAACACACCGCCGGATCACTTGATCCGCACATATTTTGAACAAATAAGGGTCGTCCCAAAAGTAGTGTTTAACATCCTTGAAAAACTTGTTCTTTTGTTGGGACGACATCCCTTTAACAATGAAATTCCCCGCGTGGTAATTTGCAAAATCGGCAAACCACGGGGTACTTGAGTCACCACGAAAAAAGTCACCATATTAAGTGTCTCGAGAGGAAACGTTTCGTTTATCTCCTTTGGGTAGAGCACATTTTCATAAGGATTTTCTAATCGAGAAAGATGATCAGCCATGAGATTCTCGACTCCTTTTGTGTCAATTACTTTGAATGTGAACTCTTGAAGGAGGAGAACCCACCGGAGCAATCTCACCTTGGAATCTTTTTTAGTAATAAGGTGGTTAAGGTTAGGTTATAAAGGTCTTATATCCAACCTGAACCAGAAGGAATCTACCCAAGGACAATTCCATAGTTTGAATAGCAGTCCTTAGGTATGATTGGAAAGAATGAGTATAAAGGTATATAATGCCGACTATGGATTGAGCTAACACTGGAAAACATTCACAACAATGTGTTAGTTATGTCGTATTGGTAAGTATTGACAGGGGTTGAAGAATTGAAAAGAAACAACTTAGGCAGAAACCGGGTCAATACATAATCTATCAAAATCACAAAGATGATTGTTGATATTGAAGACGACATCATGGACTCTGTAATGCAATGCACAACCCTTCCCATCCATTTGAGTTTCTCTCAAAAGAAACTTGTCTCATTTGTCACGGAGATACACACGTTATCTATTGACATCTCACTCTAAGATTGTTAATATTAAATAGGTGGCAGTCTGCTCCAGCCTCCGATTACTAAAACCAAAATACACAAATCGAGTCTAGAGCCAGAAGAGATCAAATAATAAATCTCATTAAGACACAATGTCAAAATACACTTGTTGAACACCATAAAGTTTACAAGTTGTAACAAAGAGTCCTACGCATTATCCTTAAGATCTTGCCAGAACATCCGAGTGATACTTAAGTATTCACAATGAAGATGGAAATCCTGCTTGAGCCAACATCAAACAAGCTCTTGGTAGGTGAGTTGCAAGATTCTATATGAATCAAACTTGTGTCAACTGGAAAGAAACGATGGTGTGATTCTATGTGAATCAAACTTGTTCCAGTAAAATGAATTGATGGCTTAATTAGAAAAATAGTAACTATATGGTTCACTCTTACCGTGTTGTCTGCTTTGAGATGCTCCAGTAACGAGAATGGCTAGTACAGCTGCGAAACCCTGTCAAGAAGATTCATATAAATTCTATCTGATCACAGGCAGTATTTATACTGATTAACGGGGAACCGTGGTTATTGCAACCGTATTCGAAGAAGTGACAAAGACACTTTCGTCTATATCTGTTGTTTATTACTAACCTTTTAAATGCAGATTCAAATGTCGGTGTTGCAATCATGTACCAGCGAAGTCAGATTCATTACCGCATACTCATACTCAAGCTTTCAAAGTCAATCATTCAGCATCAAGATTGTTGATACTAAACTTCCTCAAAGATCTTCAAAGTCAAATCAAGAATCACATTTTGGGGAGATTGTTAGCCTTATGTTCATATAAGTCAAACAAGAATGCAATAAGTATGAGTATGTCGGTCAAGAGCACAAGATGATCAAGAAAGTCAAATCAAGATGATTTAAGTCAAGGAAATGATGCAAGATAAGGATCTCAAGAACTTAAAGTCAAAAGATAAAGGCTCAAGATCAAGATCACAAAGCATGAATGAACAAAGCCATTACAAACAAGCAAAGACTAAGACCGAAGATAAACAAGGCAAAGCATAAATGTTAAGTCATATCTTCAACATCGGGGGAGACAATGATAAAACAAGACAACCTCCTACAAGAATGTTATCAGTCGTACAAGAACGTTAACTTAAAGAAGACCTCAACAGTGGAGAAATTTAAAGAAAGAGACCTCAACATTAGGGGAGATTGTTAGCCTTAATTTTATATAAGTCGAACAAGAAGTTATCGGTCTTATTAGTCTTGTTAAGTAATAGGCTAGTCGGGTTAAATGGGCTTGGATTGTAATATAATATTGTCTATGTTTCGGGCTCAAAGCCCAAGATAAGCCAAGTCTGGCCCATTAGTAAAAGCCCATACGCCATTTATAAGGCTTAGGGTATAAAAGGACCCTCTCCACACATGGAGAGGGTGTTGGTCATTTTATGTGTGTGTTTTCATATGTTTAAAAGATCATCCACCTCTACTTTCTCTCTCTAATAAATCTTCCATTTTCCTTTCTCTCTTTTCTATTTTGCTTATTGGTATGGCTTATCTTGTGTTTGGATATCTTATTATCTTGGGATAACAGCACCCGTACACTCCATACAAAGACCCTTAAGGATTCATTTATGTCGACGACAACAGGAAGAACAGGTTGATGCGCTCAGACGAACTATACAAGTTCAGTGATGGCACGTTAACCAGACTTCTTTCTTCGCTCGAAGACAAATCGAACGGTCCGCAAGTTCAAGAGTCATACAAGTAGGAGTGAGCTCCGGAAGAGAAAGCTTTTTCCACACGGATAATGGCATGAGATTTATGCTAGCGCCAAGATCGGCCAAGGCTAAGCACTCAACATTGATATTTGTATTTATATTTTTGTTGGATTAGGGTTATGACCATTTCCGAGGAAAATTACACGGTATGAGAAATTTATCGGGGTCTCCAAGTTTTTCTGGTAACTTTTTGAGGAGAACCGCCGAGCAATGCTCATTCAACGGAGTTCTTGCCATTTCACTTAATTTTTCTTTGTTTCTAATCAAACTCTTAAGTGTCGAAGCAAATTTAGGCATGAGAATTAAAGCATCTGCGAAGCTAATTTTGAAATACAAATCTTGAAAGATTTGGTAAAATTTCTCAATTTGATTGTTAAGCTTTTCCGCGGATCTTTTGGTCCATTAAGTCCTAGACGGATATGAATTGATGGTTCGGGTTTAGGCCGGCTTCGGAGCACTAACGTGAGCAACAAACGGGCTCAGAATTTGGTACTTGGGGTTGAACTTGGACAACCAGAGGTTGGACGTCTTTGGTACTTCCGTTATTAGTAGGAGGCACCGTGTCCTTTTGTCACCATCGTTTTCACGTTCCACACTTAGATGAGGAGAAGAAGTAGTAGGAATCGTGGAGTCCATGATAAGCAAACACCGCTTCGGTGGTAATACCCTTCAAATCTTCCTTCGGGTTAGTAATGGTATTACTAGGGAGTGTCCCTAAACCTGAAGTAGAAGCGGTATTGGAATTCACAAACTTGGTAAGCATGTTCGTTAAATTGGTCATTTGATTTTGCAAGTTTTGATTCTGATTTTGCATAATCCCATCACGTGCATCATAGTACTTTGACGTAGTTTTGAAAGTTATCCTTCTTGTGTTTGCGGAGTGGAAGCTTGGTAAGGTTGAGCTTGGGGAACCGGGGGTTGATTAATCGGGGGTAGATAAATTTGTCCTTGGTTGTAATTATTCCCCCGGTTTTGGTTGTAACGTTTTGTTTATTTCCCTTGGTTTTATTGAACGGGAGGAAAACCGGGAGGTCGAATTTGATTGGCAATCGGGGCTGCGTAACCGGTATTTTCCTTGATTTAAATACTTTTGTGGCTTCGGGAAACATATTCTTGAATATTTCACGAATAAACGTTGCCAACGGTGCGTAAAATTTTTGGTAAAAATGAGCTCCACCCAAGTAACATAACAATTTTCCTCCGAGCCGCTTTACGGTAGCGGGAGCTGATTTGGTTTTTCTTAACGATAAGTAAAAGCTTTACACCATATCTTATAATTCGGCAACAACATGAGAAATACCAGGGGTAGAAACTGCAGTCGCACTCACTCTGGCAAACGAACCGGTTTGTTACGTGAAATTACTAACTTAGTATTTGCTTCTCGATGATGCATAAGCAATCACGAGGCATTTTGTCCAAAAAATTATCACCCGCGGCGGAATTCAACGAATCTTGATCATTAGAGTTCAAAGCATTATAGAAAGTATTCGAGTATTTAATTCCGAAAATCCATGATGTGGGCAATGCCCGAAAAGATCGTTGAATCGACTCATGCCTTCGTAAAAATTTACATCAATCGTTGTTGAAGATCTCATGATTTCATTTCAAAGTTTGTTATGTTTTAGATGGAGGTAAAATTTGTTTATGAATTTCGAAACACGATCATCCCTGTAAGAATCATCGAGATTTATCAAGCCAAATCCGGGCGACAAACCCTCGAGGGAAAATAGGAAAAGCATAAGCTTAACCGACGTACTCGGGATGTTCGGGAACTTCATCGTAGAAGTGATCTTGTTGAAATAACGGATGTGAGCATGAGGGTCTTCTTTGTCATGTCCAAAAAATTGTTTGTTTTGAACGAGGGTAAGCAAACCATGCTTAAGCTCAAGTTGTTCGCGGTTGATCTCCGGAACAAACGATGGAATCCACGTAACCCTCGGATGGGTGCTTTCTAGCAATTGCGCCATCGTACGATTATCCACATCGTCCATCGTACATACGGGAGTAACTTGATTTCAAAATTGTTCTACAAGATCAAATGGTTCACAAAAGTCGTGTTGGCTATATTGTTGTTGACTTTAGAATACGAGATTGAGAACGAGTGCGCATGCACTAAAATGTAAAAAGAAAATTTATACTAATTTTTTTTCTTTTTTTTATATATATATTTTTTGGTTTTTCAACAATGTATTCACAATATATTTTAATAACGGACAATGAGATAAGACACTTAAACCTAATAATCAACTCGCTTCTCGGTAACTCTTCAAAGAGAAAAACGCACAAAGAAGCGGAGGAGTAGGAAAGCGCGAGGCTATTAAAAACTTTCCTCCTTAGGGTCGAGTTCCTGAACCAACCCGCCTTATATTACCCCTCTTAAAGTTTGTTTAACATCAAAGGTGAACCGAAACCTCGCGAGAGACTCAAAAGGTAATTTTTTTTATACTTTTGTTCGGGAATTAATTATGAATAATACTTCCATGAAAGTATTATAATGATGTGAAAAATTTTATTTCTTTTTATGGACAATGTTTTTAATTTTTTGGTTTTTTCTTTTTTTTATATTATATATATACTAATAAAAGAAAAATCTTTTTGTATTTTTTTATATGAAAATAAACAAAATAACTTCACACGGAAGGATCTTCAAACACAAATTGTCAAACGGCTCAACAATCGTATACAATCCTCCCCGGAAATGGGCGCCAAAAATTGACAAACTCCTGATTATACCTTTTAAATATATATAAATAAATATAAAATACTTATAAATATATAAATATAAGGATAAAAATTAAAAATCTCTCAATGTAGTAAACCGGAAGTATGATTCCCGGGTCGTTAATCCCCAACGCGGAATGCAATATGAAAGTCGAGAGACGTTTTGAAAACGAAGCTAATGAACAAAGATTTTAATTGTTTCTAAAACTATGGGAAAAGTAAGGCAATTTAAACTAAAAACGAACAAAGCAACACAAATTTAAACTAAAAACGCAACGGGAATCCTAAAACGTGACCTAAAAACCCTAAATTATCAAAATTAAGTCCTAAAATGATATTTTTGAATTTTATAAGTCTTAAATTGCTAAATGCTAGAACAAAGAAAACATACCAAAAACAAAGAGATTAGAGCTTAAAAAACACTAAAAACATGAACGGGATTTCAAATCCCGTTCGTTTAAAAAATCAAATTTTGCACTTTTTAACCCACGAAACAAATCTAAATTTCCCTAAATCCTAAATTTTAAAAGAAAATTTTGCTAAAAAAGAAAGTTATATTTTTTTTTTGAACTTTTTTATAATTTTTTATGAATTAAAAACGATTTTAATGAAAATAAATGTTTAAAAATACTAAGAACATTTAATAAAAAATCGAAAAAATTAGCAGAAGTAGCTTGAACAATGACAAATCTAATAAAAATAAGCTGGGAAAAACAGCTTATCAAATAAGCTGTGAAATAAGCTAAAAACGGCTTATAAGCCAAAAGTGCTAAAACGTGTATAAATAATAAATGTTGCAAGATAAAATCGAAAAAGACCCCAGGGCGAGTGGTAGTGTGTGTTGTGTATAAAACGTTTGGTTGAATTGAGGGGTGAATGTCTCGGTTCAGAGTCCTGCTACACCCTTGACTTCCCCCCAATTCCCAAATGTTTTTTACTTGCCATTTTTTTACAACTTTTTAAAAGGCTTAAAAATAAGCAACTTTTACAAAAACACTTTTTTTTAACCACAAATAAGCACTAAATTAAACTGGAAAGGTGACAGAATAAGCTTTTTACACTAAGACACTAAAATGCTAACTGTTTAGCTAATTTAAGCACTAAAAAGTAAACCAAAAAGAGAAATAAGCTAGGACATATAATAAGCTATACTTAATAAGCAAATAAGAACAAAAATAAGCAACTAAGATAAGCTAGAATGACAGTTTAATCAAAAAGCTATAAAACTTAGGAATTTTAAGCTAAAAGGCAAATAAGCTCAAATAAGCTCTAAACTAAAGGAAAATAAGCTAAATTGACTTAAACTAACCTAATAAGCTATAATAAACCCAAAATAAGAAAATGCAATAAACTAATAAGCCTAAATAAGCAAATTAGCGTTTTGGCCAAAATTGATAAACAAAAGGCCTAAGGGGGACTTTTCTAGCTTATAAATAAGCTAAAAAATAGATCCTTATGGTTTAGTGGCTTATACCACTAAAAAGAATAGTCAAAAAGCTACAATAAGCAATAATGAAAAAGCAGTTTGAAATTCAAATAAGCACTTAAAAAGCTTCATGAAAAAGCTATCTCACACAAATTCAACACTTAGACAAATTTTCTTAAACTTTTGCAATCTTAACAAATCACCACTTTTGAGCTTAAAAATAAGCACCTAAACAAATCCTTATGAACTTATAACCTATAAACAGATTGGAAGAAGAGCAGAATCAACCTGAAGTTAAGCAAAAATTGCTACTTAAGCTTATGAATGATTTGCAAATTCTTAAAGGAATTCAACAAGAGAAGGAGAAGCCGGCAGCTCAAAGTTTTACTCCATATGGAAATTTTTCTATGATCGACGATGTGGAAGTGTTAATGAAAGACATTTACACCTTCTTAAGGAAGTTTAGTCGTATACCTTTTGGAGTAACACCAAAGGTTATATTGATAGCTTGGGAGAGATTTGGTGAAATTAAGCATGCTTTGACGGACAAGCAATATCGACAAGAGGATATTCAAGAATTGATGAGTAAACTCCTTGAAGATGTGCGAAATATTAATGAGGAGCTATCAGAATATATTAATTGTCCAAGCTGGAATCGTCCTACCTTTTACGACAATGACGATGATGAGTATACTATTATATATAGAAAGCCTAAAGCAATCACACCCGACTTACCAATCGAGGAACCCGATAACTCTCTCATAATGGGGGACGAGCATCTTGACACTATTCCTAGTGTTGAGAACCTTGTCCCAATCCCAAGTGAGTTCGAGGGTATTTCCGAAGATACGTGTGATGTGCCCGTTTGTGAAGATCCTTCCACTTTTGATGCTTTGAACGATCATTCTGAGATTTTATCCGATTCCAACGATGATGGTACTTCGAGTGATGACGATGATTTTGAGGACATCGAGTACGTTAGCTTAGAGGAGGTGAATGATGTTGATCAAGAAGAGAAAGAGTTTGACTTAGAAGATATTCTTCAAATCCAAGACGTTATTCTTCGTGAGAAATTATTAAACATTAGTCGTCTTATTACTAATATCGAATGTTTGAATGACAACCCTATTCCTGATCATGTGTTCAAGTCTCCTTCTTCATTTCTTATTCTTGTCACGGATAGTGATTTGTTCTTTGAGAAGTCTGATACTTCTCTCTCTTATTCGGATAATTCTTTACCCGAATTCGAGCCTTTTAGCGATGATACAGAAGAGACGAGAAGTGGCAGTACCACTACTCATGCTAATAACTCTCTTCCCGAGTATGATTCGTTTCTTTTTTAGATTGAGCCCGATCAGGGTGAGTTGACCAACGTTGTTATAGAAGAGGTTGATACATTTCTTGTTCCGAAAGACTCGATACCACCGGGTATTGAGAGTAATTTTGACCCAGGGGGAGGTGAGATTAATGTTTCTCAAAATGTTGAAGATGAAGATTCCTTCACATTTGTCATTCGGACTTTTCTCCCATATCGCACCTACCATGTGGATTCTCCTTTACTTCTCTCCACTGAGAGTGAAGATACTATTTTTGACCCCGGCATCTCTACTTAGAGCCGGTGGCATCTCATCAGGATGGAACTTTCAAGTGCTTTAATGTTTATCCAAATATTAATGAAAGCCCGATTGAGATTTTCTTTTCCATTTGCTTCCCCATGGACAACCTAATTCGGGATCGAGTCAAGCTATGTGACTCGGTTAACAAAAACAAGCGTTTCTATCTTCTAACTATTTTCTAACAATTAATGTGAAAGGGCTCGCCTCTTTCCTTTTCTTGTGTTTCGTGTTTTGTGATTTTTGTCCAGGATTGCCCAAAATTTTTAAAGACTCTCGTGTTCGGTGTTTTGTCCCAGTCCACTCGAGCTTCCTAGCCTTTGCATGCTTATATTAGGAATCCGATATCCTAAAATCTTATCGACTAACGTTTATCTTTAGCATACTTAATAAAAGGCTTTAGATTTGCGTAGAGAGCCCTTAATACTTTAATTATGCCTTGAAATTAGTATGGGGGAATCTCACATTGAGGACAATGTGTAGTTTTAGTATGGGGGAATCTAGCGATTTGATTATACCTGCAGCCGTTGTTCTCACGTAACCTGTTTTTCCACCAAAAATATGTGATTTATGTGAAAATTGCAAAAATTTTAAATTTTTTGTGCATGATAAAGTGATAAATGTTAGTATAGTGACATAAATAAAGGTGAGAACAAGAAATGAATTTTGATCCGACCGGTTTTATACCTTAGCTTTTTCCTTAACATATTTAAATCGAGTTTGTTGCTAGTCTTATGTAGGCTTATCCATTATGCCGAGCTAGATTTATTAGAGTTGAGATTGTTGCCAGTCTATGTGACTTATTAAAGTGCCGATCTTAATTCGCTAGGCTAAGCATTCGCGAGTCTCTTTATTAGAGATTTTAAATTGCGAAGAACGAGAAATGATAGTGTTAATTATAAGTTATGATATTAAACGTGGAATAGTTGGTTTTCTTTCAAGCTCATAAGCATTAATTGTGGCTTTTTATCCCATTAGCTTGTTTCACTTATATGCATAAATGTTTAATAAATAAGGTTGTCCGGTTCAATTTAATTTTTAGTAACTTCCCTTTGATTTAGAAGTCGATGATTCGAATTTTGGCTTATTATATGCATCACATATTTATTGCTTTACTTTTACCTTAAAAAGCCTTAGGGTATATGGCAAGAGTAATACTAATCATGAAATTATTTGTACCTTAAAGAGCCTTAGGGTATATGGTACTTATAATATTAGTGATTATGCTGCTTAGTTATTTGCACCTTAAAGAGCCTAAGGGTATATGGTGTAAATAATATTACTTGATTTATGTCTTAAAGAGCCTTAGGGTATATGACTTAAGTAAAATCTTGAGATACAAAATTAGGATTTACGGGAGGAAAAGTAAGTACACAATTAGTATTTATGAGTAGTGTTAGTATCATGACTTGTATTTGAAAATGATCTTCTTTTTAATCTTAGTATGGAAAAGTGAAAGTTGGGGACGATGAATTTATTTTGCTTATTCCATGATCCTAAGTATTATCAAGAATAATGAGAGCACAATGTTATGAAATGTTGAAGTATGGAAAGTTATGAAAAAGCATAAAAAAATGTTGAAAATGGAAAAACGGGGCGTTTCTTAACTATTGATTCCTTAATCCCTTTAGATGAACACTTTTCTACTTTTCAAGGTGATTAGTTTGGGGGGATAAGAATTTTTAGTTTAAAGCGCGTATTTATTACATTGCGTGAGGACACGACAATACTTTAGTATAGGGGAATTTGGTATTCGCTATTTTATACATACCTTTTACCATGAAAAACGAACTCAAAAGACCAAAAACATAATAAAATTTGCAAATATATGCTTGTTTTTGTGTTTGTGTATGTTCAGGTACGGATATTAAAGAAATGGACAAAAACAAAGGCAAAGCAGACAAAACCGAGCACGGGAATGGAATGAGCGTGAGAATACAAGTCTAACGGTGCCCCCGGATATTAATGGGTCAACCCGACCCATTTATATGGGCCAGGCCAGCCCATATATTTACTAGCCATTATAACAAGCCCATGATCTCATTTTTTTTATTCAGCCCAATATTGCATTACTCGGCCCATTGTTGTAAATGTGAAATTCAAAGTGAAGTATAGAAGTAAAAGACCTCACGTGCTCAACAAATTAATTCAAGAAAAAAAGCACATGCAGCTCCACTATCTTGCGAATGGCGAATGAGACAACTACACGTGGCAGGGCAATGTGATATAAAATTTCAATTCATTTCATTTTGTAGCCGAATGATCCAACAGTCCCAATTTTCTGCTTATGATTGAAGCAAAGGAAAGTCCACGTGGAGTAAAGATACCGGCTAGATCATCCTTTACATAAAATCCCGATCCATGTGACGTTAATTCCAAGCCAATGATTGGCTCCATTATTCCCCAATGATTGGACACAAAATTACAACTTCACCCCTTCTCCACCTATAAATTGTACTCACCTCCCCTCACTTTGGGGGAGTTAATCTTTAGTTTTTTTAGTTTTAGCTCTTTTAGTTTTTAGCTTATTTCAAATTTGTAGTAGCTTATTTTACTTTTTCTGCTTATTGTACCTTGCTTATTTAGCAATCTTATTATGATGATGTATTAAAAATAGTTTGAAGCTTATTAAAGATGGTTCGAAGTTGATTTAAGATCTTGTTTTGCTCTTTGTTTGCTTAAACTCTCGATAACCCTCCATTTCATGTAAGCTTATTCTATAAGCTATATTTTCGAGTTTATTATTGCATCTTATACATTTCTCATAAGTTTTTTTTTTTTTTATTTTTTTTTTTTTTTCTTTTTAAAATCGCTTAGAAATGAATCTACAAGCCTTCCAAGCTTATTCAATTCATTATCAAAAGTTTTTAATTACTTTTCGAAATAATAAGTTCAAATAAATTCGATCTAGCTTATTGAAGTGCTTAATTCATTTTTGATTAATTAGAAGCTTTAATTTTCTGTTATATTTAGTTTCTGGACTGCATATTTAGTTTAGTGTAAGCTTAAAGTGTTAGATCGATATTTTGTGTGCTTATTTACTTATTCGATTCGTCATTTGTGATGTTAAAAGTGCTTATAGTTAATGTGAGTCCTAGTTGCTGTTTTCTGTCGATATTTGATTAGTTTTGAGCGTATTTGGTTTGGATTCTTGTTTGTCTCGTCGTTTTAGATTTAGATCTCAAAATCAATTTTGCTTATTATTAAGTTTTGAATTTTAAGAAGTGCTTATCTTTTGGTTCAGATGTAGGTTGCTAAGTCTCGCTTGCTTATTAGATTAATATAATGCTTATTTCGTTTAAGATTTAGCTTTATAGAAAATGTTATCTTAAAAACTCGATCTAGCTTTTAAAAATCGTTTAGTGTATCAAGTGTTGAGTGCTTATTATATTAAGTCTTAAATCGTTCATCATGGTTTATTTCTGTGTTAAAACTCATTCGTGTTATTAACTTATTCATGTGAGTTTTGAGCTATAGATTATTAAGTGCTAGTTTTTTTTAATAGTTAAACTTGTTCTTGTCTCCTATGCATTTGGATTGTGAAAATTTGATTTTGGGCCTCCATTTTTTTATATAATAAGGCCTGCGTTTGGATGGAGTAAATGAATACTGAGCCTCGTTTGTATTTTGATATTTGAATGGTTTATAGAATTTTCATTTGGGCTGTGATTAGATTTGTTCAATTTCAATTGGGCCAGCACGATAAGAATTGGAATGGACTAAGGGTTATGGGTTTATGTTCGTTGATGAGAGTATAAGAGTTTGGCAAAGTTAATTGAGATTTTATAGAAAGCGCTTAAGGGTTTTGATTGGACCGACTGAATAAAATGGATTCTTTATCTTGAAGAAAGCTTATAAGTGAAAGAAAGATCAAGAACTATCCAAATTATAGACCCCTATAAGCGAAATATTTTGTAGAAATATCTCAACGGCTATATTTAATTGCCAAAAATCTTTTATGCCCCAAACAGTACAAACGGTAGCCTAGCAGTACCAAGTTTAGCCTAACAGTACTAAGTAATGCCGAGTAGTACTAAGTTTAGACTAACAGTACTAAATAATTCCCAGCAGTACTAAGTTTAGCCTAGCATTATTAACTTTTGAGGTACCAGTTTTAACCTCAATTCCAGTCCAAAAGGCATTTCCATCATCAATGTTGATTCTTACAAGCTCTCTTTCTGTTTTTAAGCTCACTATATCTCTTAATTCTTTTTCTTACTGAATCACTCTGTCTGTTTTTATTTCACAAATCTCTTTATTCTTTTGAGCTCACACTTTCTGTCTATCTGTTTTTGCTTTCTCTAAATTCTTTTAAGCTCACTTTTTCTCTCTGTCTAGTTTTGCTTTCTCTTAATTCTTTTAAGCTCACTTTTTCTCTCTGTCTATTTTTATTTTCTGTCAATTCTCTTAGTATTAATTATAACAGCAGTAGAAAGTATAGTTACCAGTAGTAAGGTAGGCCAACAGTATTAACTTGAATTTCATCATTAACTGCTGTTCCATTCTATTTCAAGCATCACTTGTGCATAATCTGCTGCATATTAATACAATTAATCTCCCCTCAATCAATACTTCAGGGGTTAAGCATTCCAACGCTGGCAATCAGATATTGGAATCTGCCAACATCAAATGCTTTTGTGAGCAAATCTGCAACATTGTGATCTGTATGAATCTTGATCATCTGAATAAGCTTCTTCTTACTTGAGTCCCTGATCTCAATGTGCTTAGTCTTTGAGTGAAACACTAGATTCTTAACTATGCAGATTGTGATTTCATTATCAATGAAAATCTTGGTATTCATGAAGTTGTATCCATAATCCAGCATTTGATTTTGAATCCAAAGGACTTATCCACAGCAACTAGCAGCAGCTACATACTCTGCTTCAGTAGTAGAGGTGGCCACTATAGTTTGCTTCTTGTATTGCCATGAAATCAATCTGCTTCTAAGAAATTAACAACCTCCTGTTGTAGATTTCCTGTCTAAACTTGCACCAGCATAGTCACTGTCAGTATAAGCTTCAAAGTCAGATGGTGAGTCCTTAGGATACCAAAGGCCTAGTTTAGGTTGACCTTTCAAGTATCTAAAGATTCTTTTCACAACAAGAAGATGGAAACCTTTAGGTGTGACTTGAAATCTTGCGCAAGCACATACAGCAAACATTATATCAGGTCTAGAAGCTGTTGATACATCAATGATCTAATCATTGATCTGTATAAGTGAACATCAACATCTTTAGCTTCTGCATCCTTGAGCAATGACTTTGAAGTCTCCATAGGTGTACTTGCTGTCATCACAGTTGAAAAACCAAACTTCTTCAAGATTTCATCCACATACTTGTCCTGACTGATGAAAATCCCATTCATATTTCTGAGTCACTTGCAGTCCTAAGAAAGAATGTGAGCTCTCCCATAGAACTCATCTGGAACTTCTTATGCATCATCTTTCAAACTCAGTACACATCTTTGATTCTGGTAGACCAAAAAATTATATCCATCTACAATACCACTTGTACTAGTAGAATATCCACCTATGACCTTTTAATGAACAAAGTCTTATCTATCTGGCCTCTCTAAAATCCATTGTCTAATAAATAGGTAGATAAAGTCTCATACCAAGCTTTAGGAGCTTGATGTAGACCATATAATACCTTTTTTCTACCTTATAAACTTCTGTCAGAGAACTCTGAATCTGTCAAAAACCCTGAAGTTGACAGACATAAACTTCTCTTGCTCAATTTTGCCATATAGAAATTCACATCTTCACATTCCATTTGGTACAAAACAAAGTCCTTGAATAAGGCATAGGCTAAGAACAGCTAATTGTTCAAATCCTAAGCAATGGAGCAAAAAACCTCATCAATAATCTATTCCTTCTTCTGAGTGTAACCTTGTTGCAACAGCCCTTGCTTTGTTTCAAATCACAATACCTCATTCATCTTTACTTGTTCCTGTATACACATTTTTTCCAATGGCCCACTTGGCCAAAAGTAAATCAACCAAAGTCCAAACCTTCTGTAATTTAAACTGTAGAAGCTCATCCTGCATTGCTTTCTATCCAGCTTTGGATCTGTGTCAAAGCTTGAATTCACCTTCCTTCGGTTCTACTTGGATGGGGGGAAAGGGGGGGGAGAAAACAAGCAAATAGACGAGTATGAAGTCTTCATATGTATTTTCCCCTTCATAAACAGCACTAATAAACCCTTGTTCATTTGAAGTCTTTGTCATTCTCCTTGTCTGTACACCAGACTGCACATCACCAATCACCATGATCAAGTGAATGATCTTTATGGATTCTTGTATTTGGAGTAGTGGGAACTAGATATGTGGTAGTAATGTTGCTCATATCTAATTCTGTTTCATCACCAAAGAAAAAATCAACATGTTAGCTATCAAGGGAACAGTATAACTATAGACAAACAATATTACTATAGACTACCAGTATTAACATTTGTACTGGAAGGTATTAATACTTTGCTAGCAATATTAACATCTTGAGTACTGTTTTCAGGCCTCTCTTAATCATCAATTCCACTTTCTTGACTTACACCTTCATCATCCTTCTTTCCAGCATCACTAGAAGGTTATGGTTTATCATTGCTAGAATTCTTTGAAGAAGAATCAAATAGTTAACCATCTTTCCACAGTGGCATCAAAATGTAGTCTTGGCTAGATCCTGTCTCCTTGCTTGAATGACATGCACTAATACTTTCTTCTGTACTTGTAAAATCATTAGAGTTTGTACCTACAACAACTGGCACATAATTCATTGATTTTGTTAGAACATCAATAATAGGCTTATCCTCCAAGAACCTAATATGCAAACTTTCTTCTACTTTCCTGGTTCTAATGTTGTATACCCTAAAAGCCTTACTATTTAATGAGTATCCAATAAAGAATCCTTCATCTGACTTACAATCAAACTTGCCCAAATTATCTAATGTATTAAGAATGGTAACATGACACCCAAATGGTCTTATGAAGCTTAGAGTAGGTGTTCTACCTCTAAATAGTTCATAAGGGGTCTTGTTATGAGGCTTAACTACTAGTACCATATTCTGCACATAGCAAGTAGTATTAACTGCTTCAGCCCAACTTGTTGTAGGTAAGTTAGAGTCAGCTAACATAGTTCTATCAGCCTCAATTAGTGTCCTATTTCTCTTCTCAGCAACATTTTGCTGAGGAGTTCTAGCTACACTAAATTCCCTCTTAATGCCTTTCTTTTCACAAAAATCACTCATAACTCTATTTTTGAACTCTGTTCCATTGTCACATCTGATTATCTATACTTTCTTATCAACTAGATTTTCTACCTCAGTTATAAAGCTCTTAAGAATGCCACTAGTCTCATCCTTAGATGCTAAAAAGAAAACCCAAGTAAATCTGCTATAATCATCAGTGACAACTAGACAATATTTCTTATTCATTAAGTTGCTCATAAAAGTTGGACCAAACAAGTCCATATGCAACATGAATAAAGGCTGAGTAATAGAGTTCTGTATCTAGGACTTACAAGAGGCTTTGTGTTGCTTTCCCTTAAGGCAAGCAACACAAGTTTGGTCATTTTCAAAACGTTTTGAAGGTAAACCTCTCACAAGATTTTTCTTAACAAGCTTATTAATAGTTTTAAAATTTACATGATCTAGCCTCCTATGCCATAGCATTGATTCATCAAGTGTGGCCTTTGCAACAAGACAAGTTAAACTCTCTTTAGGAATAATATTCTTCATATCAACACTGTACATATTGTTCTTTCTAGGAACTTTAAGTAAAACTTGACTTTCATCAGCTAACTTAAAGTTAGGAGACAGGATAAAACATCCAGTGTCAGTAAAAAGAACACTGTTATTTTTGTCACACATCTGTGAAACACTAAAAAGGTTAAACTGTAACTCCTTGACAAAGAACACATCCTCAAAATCAATCTTGCCAGTTTTAAGAGTTCATTTACCAGTAATTTCCCCTCCTTTGGCTCCTCCCCCAAAGGTAACATATCCTCTATCAAATTCCTTGAAGTCTAAGAGATAGGACATGTTCCATGTCATGTGCCTTGAGCATCTACTTTCAACATAGCCTTGATCTTTTTTTGTAGATGACCCTGCACATAAAAATAAGGAAATTAGTTTCCTTTGGGGACCCAAGCCATCACTGACTTGGATCTGCCTCGTGCATCAACATAATTATGTCTCTTCAAAGTAATTGATGCACTGTTAAGTTTGGTAGGTCTCCAAACCGAACATGCTGAGGCCTTAACAACATTAACCTGATTTGCCCTAACAGCATTAACTACTACTGAATTTGGCCTAGCAGTATTAACTGCTTTTGGCCTAGCAGTATAAAAACTTCCATTAGCAGTATTAACTTTTTGGCTAAAATTTTTGTTAGTTAATCTGGGTTCCCTTTATTTTATAATGGGCCATTTTTACATTTGATTGGCCTGATTAAAATATTTGACATTGGTATAGCACTATAAACTGTAGTTTTGGAATGAGCAGTATTAACAGGCCTAACAGTATTAAGTGGTCTTAGGCCAGTTTTCATTAAAACTGCTCTTGGATCCATGTTATGTAAGCACTAAGGTGAACCCTTTTACCAGAATAATTGTAATTTACCCTTGTATAATTATTCCTAGATACCACCATTTCCCTTTGATGGTAATTGTAGTTAGCCTGCACATGGTCAAAACTTCCAGACAAAACAAGCTTTATTGTACATCACAAAGTCACTTCTTAGCTGTTGGGACTTTTGATTATTCCAGTTTCTTTGATTTCCCCTTGGATCTTGTGACCTGTACATCTCAGCATACTTAACTGGTTTCCTAATTGGTTTTTCTTGTTGTTTAGCTCTAACAAATTCTATCTTAGCAACAGTAGGAAAAACAGTTTTCTTCTTTAACTTATCACCTGACACCAACTTCTCAACCATTAGGGCATCATGAGATTCCCTAACCTCATTAGAAGTATCTTCACTGACATTCTTACTAGTCTTAAGTCCATAGCCTTTAAACTCAGGCTGTTGGAACTCTTCTAGACCAGAGTTGGACAAATCAAGGTTTGAGGGTGAAAATAACCCTATAGGAGGAGGTAGAACAACATTAATATGCTTTACAATCCCTAAAACGCCTTTCTACTTTATCATGATTTGACTCCTTATAATTTTCTAGACTTTTTGAAGCATTATCAATTTCAATTTAATTGATTGCTTTCTTTTTCTTGCTTAAGCTTTTCTAACTCACCTTTAAGCACACTAATTTTTGAGTCTTTAATATGAAGATATCCTCTTTTAGGACAGTAAGGTTGCTCATAAAAAATATCTTCATTTCTTTTTGTAAAAGACAAGTTGCTCTCTACAATGCTAACCCTCTTTTATAATTTGCTAAATTGAACACCAGATTTGTTAAACTCTATTCTTAAATCATCAAGTTGAGTTTTAAGAGTTTCAAAGCTTTTTAGACAGGTTTTTGAACAAGTTTTATCATTATGTACCTCAGAGTCTGAAAAAGCTTAATATCCATATTGTAGGGACTTCATCATCTGCCATATAGCTCCAGTCAAAACCAGCTCCATCAATAGCCAACATGGCTTTGGAAGAAATTTCTTCCATATTTACAGTCCTTTTAGAGCTGTCTTGATTCCTGTTCCTGCTATCTTGGTTCCTAGGCCCTCTGCATTCCCTCGTAAAGTGTCCCACCTTATGACAGTTGAAACACTCCACCTTTGACTTGTCATATCCAGCTGTGTCACTCTCATTGATAGTGATCTTTCTATCAGTTTTCTAGAAAAACCTTCTTGTTCTGGTGCTCAACAATGCTAACTGCCACTTCAAATCTATCTCTTCTATGTCATCTTCATGGATTTGTTCAAGGTCCTCATATACAATTTGTGACCCATTTGGTTGACTGGCAAAAAATGCGTAAACAGTGTCATCACTTAAGTTAGCAGTACTAACTTGAGTACTAGCAGTGCTAACTTGAGTGCTAGCAGGGCTAACTTAAGTGTTAGCAGTACTAACTCCATAAGCAGTATTAACTTCATTAGTACTGCTAGGGGATGACATAAAAGCCATATTCTGAGAACTTGAGCTTGAGCTTGAGCTTGCAGTTCCTTAACCTATTATTCAATAATCTTAAAATTGTTGTGGAGATCATCAAATCTCATTGTGTCTAGATCAGGTTTATTCCTCCAGACCACAACAGAGTATTCCCATCAGAAGCAGACTTCGAAAAAAATTACCAAATTGAGCAACTTCTTGTGAAATAATTTTCACCCAGAAATAGGCCAGACAGACTTACAATATTCTGAAGTCTGTTTAAAATAGAGTCAAGCGACTCTGTGCTTGGAGCACTAAAATTCTCATACATTTGCTTCAGAAGAGTCTTCTGAGTCTTCTTTGTGGCTTCATTACCACCAAATCTTGTTTGTATAGCAGCAAACAAGGTCTTAGCATCTTTGTACTGATTAAAGGTCATTAGATGTTCATTAGGAAGTGCCATCGGTAACATACTTTGTGCCTTCATGTCATCCTTCTTTGAACCTTTTCTTCAGTAGTTACAGGACCTGGTATTAGTGTAGTTGAGGTACCATCAGCATTTGTTGTTTTCGCTTGCAGGTTGAATTGAGATCCATTCTTTATACCATCCCATAAGCATATCCTTGTACTTGAAAGTATTGCTCAATTCCTAGCCTCCACAATCATATTTTACCCTGTTTGAGAGTTGACAACTTTGAAGTATGTAGTAAAGTTGAGCAGTTTCTAGATCCATCTCTTCCTGTGAGTAAAGAGTTTACTTCTTGTTAGTTTCATCTAGATCAAATTTTTTAGAACACAAGACTCTGATACCACTTTTGATCCCACTTAAGACTATTCTTACTTGTACAGATAAGTTACTTTGGATAAATCCAAAACAACTATGGTTGAAACTTTGTGAATACTAAAGAGTATGCGGAATCTACTCTTTAATACTTAGAAGAATGTTAATGAAACAGTAAACTAACAACTATAGTAGAAACTAAGATTGAGAATATCACAAACTATGTGGAATCTAGTTTGTAATACTAAGAAGAACAATAAAACAGTAAAACAAGATCTTACTAAACTTTCAATATATTGAAAACTATTTAAGTTACAAAATGAATACTAACTATGATTGCTATGCAAACTATGAAAAACTAATTTGAAAACTAATATCTAGATCTATGCCGTAGGGTTCCTTTTATACACCAAGGAAACCCTAATGGGCTTACAAAACGCGTTAAGTGATCAATGCATATCTATTCCTAATATATCTCATGCATATCACTTTAGCAGTACTAACTTTCTTCTAGCAGTACTATCTTCAACTCTGGCAGTACTGACTAAGCTTGGCAGTATAAACTCTTCTCTTTGCAATACTAAGTGTGATAGGTTTAAATCCTAACAATCTTCCCCTAAACTTATGATTGTCATCCAAATCTATAAGTTTCTCTGAATTAAACCATCTGTGCTAAGAGGATGCTTCCAAACACTTTATTGTCTTGATCTGTTTGCTTGTATGAAAATTTTCCATAAAAGCTCATTTGCCATCTCTGAATATTGTTCTACTAACAGCTTGGTAGCCAACATCAACATCTGAACTCCTTTTGATAACGGATAATCTTTCTCTACCAGCATGAAAATATCATGTCCTCTTACTGAAGATACATGATGAATACCACATGTATCATAAAGCCTTCATACCAAAGGATCATGCATATACCTTTGAAGCTTCCATATAGTATCATCATTATCTGACTCTAACAATCTCTTCAGTTCAACCTACAATTCCTTCTCTTTATCATCTGTAGGCTCTGTTGTACTGAACCTCTCCTTAACCAAATCCTAAAGCTTATCTATGTCATCTCTATCAAATTTCTTTAACATCTCAGCAAAAATCTAATAAGCTTCTGTATGGTTTCCAACTCTGATAATTTTCCAATACCTTCTTGTGTCTTCAGAGTAAACCTCCCAGTCTATGATTGGATATTTGACTTGTAAAGCTTCAACATAAACTTCTTCCACTGGAACTATCATCATCATCTGTTGTAAATCCTCTTGTGGCAATTCTGTTTCCTCTTCTTTTGGTTGTTCTTGAACTGACCCTGAAGCTTCATTAGTCTTTTGCTTCTTAGAACCTTCATGATCTAATTCTACTTCTGCATCCCTTTTTGAACTTCCAGTTGTTAACTCAGGAACTATTTTGTCACCTTCACTCTCTATTGGATGAAAAGTTTGCACCCTTCTCATTGTTGTTTCAAACAAACCCTTGAGCTCATCAAAGGAAAGTCTCTTCAATTGCTGCAGAGTGTGACTTCCTATATGCTTGATATAGTTAGACATATAAGTTCTCTGTTGAGCCTATGTGAGTGGCTTATTCCTTCTTTCTTTAGCTCTTTGTTGGGCAAAATATCTCTTTCTTTGGTTGATAAGTTCTGCAAGCAGTCTTGCTTTTTCTACTTCAGAGTATTTTTCTCTTTCTTCTGCTTGTATCCTTTGTGTTAGTTCTTCATCAGCTTCAATTGTAGCTTGTATATTTTCCCATTCTTTAATATTGAAAGAGCTAGCTTCTTCATGCACTTTAGCA
The DNA here is from genome assembly GCA_026074375.1 of Tanacetum coccineum. Classification (NCBI taxonomy): domain Eukaryota; kingdom Viridiplantae; phylum Streptophyta; class Magnoliopsida; order Asterales; family Asteraceae; genus Tanacetum; species Tanacetum coccineum. The sequence continues at coordinate 2,895 of BQNB010031791.1, read as the reverse complement.
ATCATCTGTCTCTCTTCTTCATCAAGTTGTTCTTTCAATCTTACAGCTGCTTCATAACCAGCTCTTTCTTGTCTTTGCTGCAACTTTGTCTTGGTTTGTTTAAGCTCAGATTCTGTCATTATACCATTACCTTTATCTTTGTTAACTTCTTGAACTGTACCAGCAGTAGTAACTGGCATTGATGCACTAGCAGTACTAACTGATTCTTTAGCAGTACTAAACAATATACTACCAGTACTAATTCCACCACTGCCAGTACTAATTGCCCTTCTTCTTCTAGTATAAGTGTGAATATTTTTAGCTACGTCTGCAAGTACCTTAGCTGCACTAAAGACTCCTAATTGATCTTCAGGTTGATCTTCTTGACTATGTGTAGGAGTAACCAAAGTAACTCCTACATCTTGATCAATTTCTTCTATCATCCTCCTCTATTTGGAAGAATCCTCTTCATCATCTGAAACCACAATCTTTGCTCTCCTTCTAGCTTGGCTTGTCTTGACAGTCTTCTCTAATTTTTTTTACCTTTATGATAAGCTTGGTATAAGCAGCACCATAGACTTGCTTAGTTTGTTTTAAATCTGCCTCCAAGCTCTCTACTTTGCTAAACAATTTAGTACATAAAACCATCAATTCTTTAAGTGACATACTGCCATCATCACTTCTAAGTGTGTTAACTCTAGGGAGAGGTGAATCATGGGGCGGTGTAGGTACCCTCTCAGACCTAGGCTGAGTAATGGAACCCCCCGTAGCTTATTGGCACCTGGACTACCACCTGCACCAATTCCCTAAGGAAGAGGCACATTAGGTATGGCCATAGATTGGGTCTTAGTTATGTTACCACTGGCTTGTACTGCATCTAAGCTAGCAGCAGTAGTGGTATCCTTTTCCACTCTGTCATCCCACTCCTCATAGATAGCCTCATCTGGTACATTGGGTATAGGCTCACTAGTCTAAAGTAACTCAGTGACCTGGTTTAAGGCTTGACTAGGTGTTTGAGTCTTGTGGTGTGATGATGAGACAAAATTAGGGATTGGTTCTTCATGAATAGGTTGAGCAGTAGAAAGTGGTGATTGGGGTTCAGAGGGATGTCCTGAACCTTTACCCTCTTCTGCTTGAATTGCTAGCATAGTTGGAAACAAAGGTGTTAGTTCCCCAGAAAAACCTTTTTTCATAATGCTAAAAAGTTTTGGAGTTAAAGTAGGAGCAATATATTTTCTGTTATGGGGATTAAGGAATCTTTTGTACTTGTCCAAAAATATTTGAATAAATCTTAGATACATTAAAATCTATATTTACTATCCAAGTTTTTCACCATACCATCAAAAATCAATTTAGAAAAGTTAAAAGTTTTGTTTGTGGCCAAGCAAATAATAGCAGTTGCTATATTGCTACTAAATTGTTCCCAAAAAGTTTTCTTAGAACTAAGACAGTGTAGGATTGTATGGATCAAGAATCTCCACTGAGGAGAAAATTTACCATTTTGAAAAGTCAGTTTATCATCAGTTAAAACATATCCCATCAGTGAAAGTTAAGCAAAAATTTTAGTAGTTGGCAAAACACTAATACCATCTACATCTGCTAATTGAAGATTTCTCCTAACAGATGCTCTAGTAATAGTGAATTCTTTGCCATCAACTGTGGCAGTAATTTCTTGTTCTCCAATATCAACTGTTCTGACAGTTGCAATATGCCAGGACTTTTCGATTAGAGAAACATAGATAGTAGGATTCTTAGTAAGAGCAAACCTTATATGAATTTCATTGAGAAAATCTACTATCTCTTGGAATCCTTCACTCCCAGTTGGTTTCTTTAGATAAGTAACCATGTTGTGTTTGTCGCAGAATTCCAAATTCGCCATTAGTGATTGAGTTATTATAAGGGTTTTGGGTTTATGTTCGTTAATGAGAGTAGGAGAGTTTGGCAAAGTTAATTGAGATTTTATAGAAAGCGCTTAAGGGTTTTGATTGGACCGACTGAATAAAATGGATTCTTTATCTTGAAGAAAGCTTATAAGTGAAAGAAAGATCAAGAATTATCTAAATTATAGACCCTTATAAGCGAAATATTTGGCAGAAATATCTCAATGACTATATTTAATTGCTAAAAATCTGTTATACCCTAAACAGTATTAATGGTAGCCCAGCAGTACTAATTTTAGTCTAACATTACTAATTATTGCTCAGCAGTACTAAGTTTGGACTAACAATACTAAGTAGTTCCCAGTAGTACTCAGAAATGCCTAGCAGTATTAACTTTTAAGGTACTAGTTTTAACCTCAATTCCATTCCAAAAGGCATTTCCATCATCAATGTTGATTCCCACAAGATCTTTTTCTGTTTTTAAGCTCACTATATCTCTTAATTCTTTTGCTTACTTAATCACTCTGTTTGTTTTTATTTTCTCTCAAATCTCACAATATTTATTATAACAGCAGTAGTAATTATACATACCAGTACTAACTTGAATTTCATCATCAGTTGTTGTTCCATCTCATGTCAAGCATAATCCACAGCATCTTGACACTTATCAACCTCCCCTCAATCAATGCTTCAGGGGTTAAGCATTCCAATACTGGCAGTTCGATATTGAAATTTGCCAACATCAAATGCTTTTGTAAGCAAGTCTGCAACATTTTGATATGTATGTATCTTAATCAATTGTATGAGCCTTTTCTCATAAGAATCTATGATGAAATTGTGCCTTATTTCAATGTTCTTGGTTTTAGAATGAAACACTAGATTCTTCACAATACATTTGGTTCTTTTATAATCAATGTAAATCTTGGTGTTCATGAAATTGAACCCATAATCAAGCATCTAATTTTGGATCCATAACACATGTCCATAATAATTTGTAGCAGCAACATATTCTGCTTCAGTGGTGGAGTTGGCAACT